>JZLH01S0016786.1:2549-13793 GCA_001188425.1 Eucidaris tribuloides | reverse complement strand
TATTACCCCAATTCATTTCCGCGGGTGAAAAAGAAACTCTTTACAATTATTTTTGGGGTAATACGGAACTAAATATCAGCGAAATTAATAAACGTGGGTCAAAATCAAACTGCCAACTTTTATTTCTGGCATAAAACGGAACTAAATATCACCCCAATTCATTTCCGGGGGTCAAAAATACACTCTTAACAATTATTTTTGGCGTAATACGGAACTAAATATCACCGAAATTAATATCCGCGGGTCAAAATCAAACCGCCGACTTTCATTTCTGGCATAATACGGAACTAAATATTAGCGAAATTAATATCCGCGGGTCAAAATCAAATTGCCCTGTGGGAATAATTCACATTCACATCATTGGATTTAGACCAAACTTGGTGGGAATGATCCTCAGGGGGAGGGAATAGAGGGTTCCTGGAATGGTACACCAGGCCCCCCTGGGCCCAAACTAGGTAACTTTCTAACCGCAAGCCCATTTGTAACTAAACTTGGATGGTAGATGCATAACAGGGACCTCAATGTTATTTGGGGGTCAAAGGTCACATATGTAGGTCAAAGGTCAAATGAAGTCAAATGATAGAATATACTGGCAAGTTTCTTCTTTAGTTGGTATTGGCCCATTTGTGACTAACTTGGATGGTAGATGCTACATGTATAGTGACCTCAATGTCAAATTGGGGTCAAGGTCACAAAAGTAGGTCAAAGGTCAATGTTAAGATACTAGGGCGTGCCTTGTTTTTATAAAAATGGATATTAGAATTTAATTTAACTTGGCAAAATCAGCTATATGGCAAGGGGATGCAAAGTTTTCCAACTGGTTCACTTGGCTACGTTGGTGCCTAGATTTCAGGCTCCAAGGGCAAAACTATATGTATAACTCTTTATGTTTTTTCTATTCGGCTACCATAGAGGAGTTTGCGAGACCTCAGTTGGTGAACGTCGTGCCCGCCCCCCCCCCCCCCCCCCCCCCCCCCCGGCGTTCTTGTATTCTTCTTCTATATTATTTTCCTCTTTTTCTTTTTTCAATTTTAGTTTTCTGTTTATTTTCACAAACTTAAAATGGGACCTCTTCACTAAATGTCTGGCAGAAAAGTTCTGGGTATAGTATACTTTAAGAGGTTATATCTTCACTAATAATGCTCCAGTTTTGATTTGCTCTTCTCCATTGCATTTGTCTTAAAAAGACCTTCAAATGCTTTATAGTTTGTCTTTTGAAAAAAAATGGGGAAAAAATCATGTAATATAGCTATACAGTGCACTAATTGTTTGATTTAGATCTACAGTACATGCCACTCATCTATTAATCATGTAGCTTTGTATCTATTTCCTTTGTCGGGTAGATGGATGAAACAACATGAATACATGGAGAAGCTCAACATGCAGGCTGTCCTGAATGCATCAAGCAATGAGGATGAATTTGTGAAGGAGTTGTTGATATCCCATGAAAAGGTGACATGCAATCTTTTGAAAATTGGATGATTATCATATCCTTCTGTAAATTATATATTTGGATCATCCTACATACATGTAATTGACTTTCATGATTAGTACACTTAAATTTAAAAAAAAATGAAAATAAAATTGATTTCGTCTAGTGTTATGTGTTAAGGACTTTGAATTAAGATGACGAGGAGACATACATTTTGATGAACATATCTACATGAAGTGATGAATCCAGTAGATCATCGTAAATAAAAAGATATTAATGTTTGCATGTGCACAATACTATTCACTGTTGAAATCATATCTTTGTCACATTTTTAAGTTTTTGTTATTTGTGTATGCTGAAAGTATGTGTAGTTTAACATTATGCATTACTATAATGCTTGAGTGAATCTTTTGTTGATTTATTTATGATGATATGTGATGTATGATTTTTCTTTCCCAGATTCCAATTGTTATCCAAGAACTTTTAGCAATAGAGGTCTGGAAACAGAAGGTGTTCTCAATCATTCAGAGAATGGACTTTGAACCTAAAACAACATTTCCTCTGTACATGGCTCTTTACCATGAAGCAACACTTGTCAACCTCTTAGAAACTGTAATGTATTATAAGGTAATTAACATCATCACTTTTCTTTTTACCATCAAGTTTCAAACAATAAAACCTAAAAAAATATGCTGTATACTGTACAAGTAAATGTAAGTGCTGTTAACTAAGTTTGCAGTAACTATTATTAATTTACATTTGCAGTATTTATCAAATTATCAAAATTTAGTATGTAACTGTCAATTGTATAAACAATATTCAGAATGATTGACTTTCAATTTGTTGATGTTTATTACAAATCCAAACTAAATGTATTGTAACCCTAAGAGGGTAAAAACAAGAAGTACCAGCTGTTCTCACACATTCAAGTTCAAGCAAAGAGCAATTTTAATTTTCTTTTATTTCTGTGAAAAGAATTATGAATATTACAGGTAAACCAACACACACAATAATAGTTTGTTCAGCTAATTTATATTGGTAAAACAACTTAAGTAAATATGTCGTGTAGACCATATGAAGTAAACATTCTGTTGCTTCTGTAAAAGTTTTTGGGACTGGTACAGTGTATATGCAAGTGTGACACTGAGTGGATATTATTAAGGTGGATGAAGTTGACATTTTTTCATTAATTTATTTTTTCACTTATTTCAAGGAACCCTGTGAAGCTGCAGAAGATTGTATACTGGATTTAGTTGACTTCTGTCATCGGAAAATCACAGCTCTGATTGCAAGGTACTGCTTCATAAATTTCATAATTTTGACATAATACTCCCAAGCATGTGATGTAAACCTGTAAGGCCTCATTGATATAGCTGTTTGAATACCCTTTGGACCTTGAAGAGTTGAACATTCCACACAAATATATGATGCCTAATTGAGATCTTTAAGTTGACTTGGATAGAGGAATAGATTAATATTATAATAGTCATACAATGGAAACAATCCAGCCAGAGATAGTTTTTTAATTGGATATTCACTGATAGCAAATAGATTTTACTGGTGCTCGAAATACAGGCAGTTCAACTGCGGTGTTAGTTTTATACACATCACAAATATTATATTACTTTGGGAGAAATTAGATATTATGTATTGAAATAGCTCAAATTCCTTTGTTTAAGGTGGAAGAACATTTCTAGCAAGTTTTTAATCCATTTTACTCATAGCGTGTGAAGTTGGCATCGGGTGGGTAAAACCAAAAAGTTGCCTTACTGGCTGGCTGGTAACATTTTTGTAAATGTTGAGTCTATGTCATATTCAGGTAGGTAAAGTTCCTTCCGGGCAGTAACTTTTCAATCTTAGCTGCCTGACTGGATTGTGAAAAAAAAATTCCAGTCCTGTTTCTACTACAGTACCACAAAAATATGTATAAATGAATGACAGTCAAGGCTGTGTGAGTGACCCATGCCTTGTTTATGTCACTCTAAAAATATAAAAACGACAAAATCTGCTGAACAAGTGTTATTTCTGTCAGTAATGGAACGTTAATGAATTAGTATATTCAGTGAAATGTACTATGGAATGCGGTCATGCACAGGTGTTATTCCTGCAGCAGGACAGGAATTCCTCACTTTTATGTATTGCATTCTATGTTGATTGCAAGAAAGAATGTTGTTTACAGGAAGGGAAGGAAATTTACATGACCTTGGAATGCCAAACCAGGTGCAAAACACCTGGTGACCAGTCACATGGGTCACTTTGCAACCAATATCACTATATGTTGCAATTCCATTGATAAAGTTGGGCAATTCCATAAAATATGTACGTCCGACGCCCTATATGTGGGATCTTCCGGAAATGATTTCTTTGATTTCTAGTTCTTACAGGGTTATAATGCTCGTAAAGTATCATGGTTTGAGCAGTTTGTGGAAGTGAAGCATTAAAGAATGGAGAAAAATGGGGGGTTGGACGTACAAAAGTTGATTATTTTATGGAATTGCCCAGTTGTGTAAAATTACTTGTTAGTTCTTACAACAACCAAGAAATTGGGCCAGAAGAATAGTACTTCTCTTTCAAAGTGCAAAATAAGAAAGAAGAACTTTTTACAATACTTGTCAATGAATGATATGCCTCATTTGTACAGTTCCTAAATAGGTGTGCAAACAAATTCAGTATATTATGAACTTATTTATTATTATTTTTATTATTTATTTGTTAATTGGTATAATAAAACGACTGATTAGCAGCACAGGCAATGAAAGCTTTCAGTTTTACCAAAAATACTACATTAAGTGGCGTTCATATCAATATCATCAACACAACAACAAAAATTAATTTTTACATACAGTAAGTCAAGGACGATGAACTATACAAAAATACACAAAAACAACATATTCAAATGGGTATTTATAACAAAAAATAAACGGAAACAAACGGTCAAAATAAAGTAGAAAATGGAATTGACTGAAATACGTTTGATATATGAAGTAATATTACATCCATAAAATAACATTTGAAAAAAATTACCTATTTCAGATTGGAAGCGTGTTTCTGTGAATTTTTGGCTGGGAAATGTTGTTTGTTTGTTTGTATGAACAAAATGTTGTAATTGCAAGTATTCCAAATACACAAATTATAAAGAATTGATAGGGATGAATAAAAATGTTTGCATTTTATTAATTTCTTGCCTTTTTGTCATATTATGTTTTGTTCATTCATAATTTTGATGTATGTATCTGATGTTTTGTCAGGCAAGAAGAAAAAGAATCTGCAGATACAGATTTGGCTGCTGATGAAAAAACAACTACCGACACTTCTGCAATGGAGGTAAGAAAAATGAAAAATTATAAATATCTTAATATAAAGGACATCAACAACTACAGCGTTCCTTTAAAACAAATGTACAGCTGTTGTATTAACACCATTTTGGGATTACATTATAAGTACAAACCTGAAAAAATATTTTATGTGTTTGTAATGTATATTAGTGTATACTCCTGCTTGTTGGTATTCACAATATATCAAACACAAAAAAGTGACTGTATTATTTATTCAGACTGATGTTCCTGTATCCAATCCATCTGTGATCATTAATGTTATATCAATTTTTGATTTTCCTCTAACAGGAACTTAAAAAGCAGGAACGTAAACTTCAGTTTGATGTGTGTGTGAAGGCAGTGTCAATACTCAGATATATCACGGATCATGTCTCAAGGTAAAGAACTGCATTCAGGTGTGTTGTACATTGTTTGAGGGTTGGATTGTATTTTCTTTGTGGGCAGTTCCTAGTTTGGTAGGAATATATGTGATTGTATTGCAAATGGTTTGATTGTTGAAACTTTTTCATCCAGTAAAAATGGTTCACATTTCATAGCAGTTGATACTTCCGTAAAGTAAGCAAGGAGAAAGCACATTGTTTATCTCCCCCACCCCTTCCCCCAGAGTGGGGTGTAACATAGTGCCTCTAATCAACAACTTGAAAAAAATATTGTAAGCTACATTTTTAGTTTTTCAAATGGCGATGTAAATTACAAATACTGATGTAGCATGTTTACATTTCAAAGTAGTTGAAGACATTGTGTATCATTGTGAAGATTCAATTTTAAAAACTCTCAAACTTTGATATCTGAGGCGTATACAATAGTATGTGAATGGACCAATAAACACTCTACTAGAATACAAAGCTTGGAGAGTTATGCTGCTACTGGCAAGATATGTATGTATAAACATCACATCAAAATTAAGCATCAGGCCAATTCTTAATTATAACACAGGAGTCTGTCAGGGGAAGGTGAATTTGGCAAAACCATGTACTCATAGATTGCCATTTTTTTTTAGAGCAGTAATGATTGTTTCGAAGTTCAAGTTTTTAAAGGTTTCATTTTTAGATGTTATCAGAGAAACTTCTAGCGTGAAGGATTATGTCGCTTGGATTTATTTAAACTGGAAAGTGGAAACACTGTTAAATGATTCTTCTAAGTCTATTAAGAGTTTGGTCAGGTCACTGAGTGGACAAAATTTTCTGCATTCCGTGTGTGTTCTGTCACAAGTATTTGATAATGAGAAAAGCTGTTTGTTCATGTTGCTTTATCTTTCCTTTATTTGTATTCATTTGTTTTTAATATGAACAGTCTTCCATTAAGTGTAACGACCAGAATCCTGAACACATTGGATATGCCTAGTCTACTTGTGCAGTTGGTTGAAGACCCTCCATGGACCAAATACAAAGATGGTAAATCAAATTTTGTAGTATATCCTTTTTAAAACAACATTTCCTCAACAGACATTGAAAATAAAGGGAATCAAATTTTCAGTGAGATACACAACACCCCTGACTGCATAGTCTGTAATAAATCATTCTACTGAGAACATCCCTGATTTGTATTTTGCCCGCCATCAGAAAGTTATGTCCAAACCACCTGTGCACATATGTTGCATCAGTATGGACATCTGTGTAGTTAAATTGGTGTGTCAAATTACATCATGCAAGGCATTATGTAAGGTGATGTGTGGTTGCACTGGCTAATGAGAACAACCTCTTTGTCATTACAATCTTGCATTATGGAAAACAGAATTACCTGCTGTGCTGGTAGTACATATCGTCATCTGCCTGGCAGAAGGGCCTTAACAGTAAATTTTCTATAATTTGAGAAATATTGCTGTATTTGATATTTGCACTTTATAGACTCACAGAAGGATCTAAAAATATCACATTATTTTGATTTCATATGAAAAAAGCCAATGCTTTTTAAGAGGCAGTTTAGTGATAAGGCACTGCTGCTGAAAACATATGCTAGGGCCCTTCTGCTGGCCATTCAATGATATATGTGCCAAAACGTAGTTATTTACTCCTATTTCTTGTGGTTGTTGGAGATCAAATAATTACCCTTTTGGTATTTACTTTTCACCACTATCTGTGATCTGAAAATATTTATTTCAGTATACAAGTCTTTATTTTGGTCAATTAACTATCAGACTGTTATATTTCATTTGCATTCCTTGTATTTATGGGTATTATTTTACATCAACATATCACATAATAGATCATGGTGTATTCACCGTGGCGACCCAGAATTGTATGAGAAAAGCCGAAAGAGAGAAGAATTTTACATCTACATGTGTACTTGAAAAAAAAGAGTGAAAGTTATGATTGTTAAAGCTACAAATCACCTTATTTTTGGTCCTTATCTTTTATTGCTTTGACAGGAAAACTCTCCAAGTACATTGATGGCAAGTGGCAGGAGGTTGCCCTTAGCAACCGTCTCCAGCTGACCAGACTAGAGGGTCAGGTGTGGATAGCCCTCTTTAATCTCCTCATGGGGTCAGACTGTCAACAGAAATATGCATTCAACCCACACAACAAGGAACAGATTCTCAAGGTTTGGGGACGTACATTTAATTCTTATGCTTTGGTTGTATCTTTATGAAATTGTAAAAGCATCTAGTTAGAAAGCAGCGGTTATTTAAACTTCTGGAAATAGGCTAGTTTACTGTTTTCAAATCTAAATACTTTTCAAGGAAAAGGTGTTACTAAAAACATTAAAGATTGTCCAAGGATTTCCTGGCATAACAACAAATTAATGTATGCAAGCTTGATTCAGTATTGAAGTGTTTCATTATGAATAGGTTTATGGAATAGCCTGTTGCTAGGCCTCCAAGAAAGAAAAAAATCCATATATTATGAATGTGATGAGTTTATTGCATCAAAATGCCATTTATAATCATACTTCATTTGAAAACTGTTGTCTTTATGGTTAGATAAATCAAACTGATGTATTACAGTTATTGTTTTAGTTGACTTTTTTCTGGACAATTGTTTTACAGTTGAAATAATAATTATTTTATTGTATTATATGGGTGACTAATTAAAATAGACTCTTTACAGACTTAATTTATGCAACTTCCCTTTTTTATCATCACTCTGGGCATCCTTAGCAGTTGATACCAATGATAATCACTCTCAACATTTGTGTCCTAGTTTTCTTTTACATAGAATTTCATTGTCTATTTTGCTAAAATCTTTTTGTATTTAGTGGTTATTTTATTTCATTTTCATTTATTTGGTTATTCGTTTATTTATTCATCATATTTATTCATTTATTTATTGGATTATTCATATATTAATGATATTTATTTATAATCTCAATTAAATTTTTGCTTTTACAGTTGCGATCACATCTGTCTGAAGTGCTGCTGGATCAGATTCCCACTTTGTGTGATTTACAGCGTTACCTTAGCAACCTGTCCATGATGGAGCCACCTGCTGCCAAGACGGGAATTGTCCTTGAACAAGTGAGAGAATTTCACTCTTTCAAAGGGGTTCCAGGCCAACCTGGAAATAAGGGAAAACCTGGAAAATGACTTACCCTTTTTCCAGTCAGGGAAAATCAGGGAATTTGAGAAAAGTCCCTGAATTCGTACAAAAATCAGGGAATTTTGTTTGTCCAGTGGTCCAACTTTTTTGCCTCGTGTCCATGGTATGGAAACGAGGTGACAAAGTAATATGGGAAGCAAGAAATAGATCAAAATGATGATCCTGGAATTTTAACTTCATTGGGGAAAAATCAGGGAATTTTGTTTCTGTGAAATGCTTGCAACCCTATTCAAATACTTTGAATTGTCTGGAAAATTGTTACCCCCTCCCCCCCCCCAAAAAAAATAAATAAATAAAAAATTATCATTGTTGTATTACGGAAGGTTTTCCTCTGATTGCTCAAACTCAAAGATTCTTTCTTGAATTTTAAAATTTCAGTAACTTAATTTAAAAAAACAACAGTTGACAGATGTGCACATTCGTGAAAGTTTCTTGAGCAGTAAAATACAGTTTGAAATGCAAGGATTTATATGTGATTGAAGGCCCAATAGAAACTATGTAATGCACATATAATTTGTACAGAAACACATCAATCAACTTAACAATCACCAAACATGTAGTGAAAAAAATTGATATCTCTAAAATCATGTTAAGATTGATATTTGAACAATAGAAAATAAAGATGTCTTTCACAATTTTGTCTGGGCTTGTTTGCAAAAATTATAAACAAAATGACGGTTGGCATTGAGGTATCCTCTGCAGTGTGGAGCAAAGAAAGCATGTATTATATTTATGGTGATATGTCTTAAAATACTAACACAGTTTTACCATTGTAAATTGTGTTCAATATACCACAGTCAAAACGTGTTTGGTAACGGACATATTTTTCTCCTCGTGAAAAATTGACTGCTAATCCTTAAATTTGCCAGATTACAGAAATATCCTCCTCCTCCTCATCATCATCATCGTTTATTACAGTCGGCATCTTTCCTCTTACTAGGGGTCACTGACTTCCGTGCCATGATGACACTCCCTCCACCCTACAGTACTAATAATTTTATGCACATTACTTACACTGAATGTATGTTTGTCATCCTTCAATCATTACAAGGTGCCAGAGATTCATGATCGGTTACTGAAAGAAAATGAAGGCAAATGGGGTGCCATAGCTAAACACCAAGTGAAGACAGTCTTCAACCCATCATCACAGGCAGTAAGAGACCAGGCTAAGATGTAAGTAGAAGTAGAAAATTTGCGTTTGTTCTGTAAAATATTGAGAACTGATAAAACTAGAAATATCACTGAAAGTGATCAATACCCCTGCTCCATCACGACGTCCTCATGCACCGTTACATGGCAATGTAGTCTTACTGACACATTAAAAAAATGCGTCTTACACATCTTCATCCCAACACCAATATGTGTGCCAAATTTCAAGAGCATTACTCGAAATATGAGGAAGCAGTTTGATCTGCAAAATTTTCCCGATTTATTGCCATAATATGCCGATACCATAGCAACACAGTTTCAGACACATTCAAATGTGTCTTGCACATCTTCAGCCTAAGAACAATGCGTGTGCCATATTTCATAAGCATTACTTGAAAAATGATGTAGTAGTTTGATCTGCAAAATTTTTCTTTGATTTATTGTGGTAACATGCCATTAGCATGGCAACGTAGTTCCCAAAAACATTCAAGAAATATGTCTTGCACATCTTCATTCCAAGACCAATGAGTGTGCCAAATTTCATGAACATTGCTAAAAAAATGAGGAAGTAGTTTGAACCCAAAATTTGCAATGGACCGACGACTTACTGACCGACTGCCCAGACAAACGCTACATACCCCCTATAAAATTTGTTTGGCAAGGGTATAAAAAGTGTATGATGCTAATGGTCTGTGAATCAACTGCATACAATTGGCATTATTGGTCAAATCCACTGGTGGATCATTAAATTTTCTCTTATGCGAATGTGAATTGCAATTGAAAATGGCATATATTCTGGGAGAAGTTCCAACTTATTAAACAAATGTGGGTTTGTCGCAAGTGAATATTGTCTGAAAGATACAGCTTCAATTTTTTTTATGACCATCCATGCTTGAAGTAATTTGCTGATAGCAACACTTTATAAATTTACAGTAGTCTCATGGTTGAAGAAAAAAAAGTAGTGTAGACAGTGAACATGACCAACAAATTGTTTAATCCTGAAAATTGGTAGATTTGTTACTTATCTATGGTTATGATGAACTCAGTTGTGGTTTGATTTTACACCACTCTAGGTTTGCAGACATGTACAACTTTGATGTTCTCGAGACATTGATATCTGAGCCTCCAAAGTGCGCCCTCTGTGGGTCACCAGCTGCCAAGCGATGTTCAAGATGCCAGAATGAGTGGTACTGCAGAAGGTATGTGTTACAGTAAGAATGAAGGAATTTGAAGCCCAAAGGCTATCGGATGTGGCCTTTTAATTAGTATCATTTTAACAAACTGTATTTATGAGAAAATGAATTACCATTAGTTGACAGGATACCCACCCCATTAAAAGAAAAATGTTATTTAAATATGTGAAATGTACCATTATGCAAAAATTTCCTAAACATTTCTATGCTACCGTAGTTTTATCCTCTTAGAATTTGTTTAAAGATATGCTGTTATCACCTCCGATAACTAAGTGAAAGAAATGACTGATTGCAATAAAAAAAGTTTAGATTTGTTAGAACAATGTGTACAAAAAATTATATATCTTATATTATTTCGTATATTGAATGTTATATGTTTTCATGTCAATTCCTATTAGGGATATGTTGATGTAAACTAACATACATTAATGTAATATTGATATATTACATTCTGAATTATATGTAATAGAATACAGCCAAAGCTATATGTATACAGCATTTTCATGTTTAGTATAAGGAATGTTATATTAATAGACGCAATACTATAAAACTTCCATTGCAAAGAGTTCGCTGACCTCTAATTGCTGCTCCTACTTGCC
>JZLH01S0016769.1:25479-37927 GCA_001188425.1 Eucidaris tribuloides | reverse complement strand
GGCGCCCCCAGCACAATCCCAGCAGGCCTTGAGTGTGGTCACGACGGTGTCGGGGGGGTCACACAGACCAACGATAGCAATACCCTGATGAACAGCTCATTTAGAGGTAGGGGAACATCAGCGAAATACCATGAGGTCCATTTACAACGGTGGTCTTAAAGGACGGGTATCTCTTTTGCACGCCTAAAATTTAGCATTGTGCAAATACACTGATACATTATATAGCAGAAAATGCTATTTGAGAACCTTTAGAAAGTGTAGGAACTAGAACCGCAGTTTTTGTGGAATTATAATAAATGTTCGACGATGATTTGATTTTCTGTCTCTAGAGACAAAAAATTCTGCTTGTCTAAAAGTACATTTCAAGATAGTGCATGGACAGTGCCACTGAGAGCTAAGTGCAATCGGAGTGTACACATAGATGACCTTGCATTCCTTTTGTGCCTGACACATGCCAGCACAGAAGTAGGTCAACCGTCTGGTATTACATAAGTACTGTAATGGGCCTGAAGTGACATTTGAACTGTGTGTCTAGAACTTACACTACACAACTATTGTTTTATTGCTATTTTTTTCAAAACCTAGGTTATTTTGGATCTTCAAATGTGACAGGCAAATCCTTTATAAATAGACTAGAGGCATGAATAATGTTTTGCTGTATTATGGGAGGATTGCAAATGAGATTTCCTGCCTTTAATCAGAGGCCTAAGTATGGAAAGCAATTTGTTGCAAAATAAGATATGTCAGCCGTAAGTTTTAAATTTTAGGTTAACAGCTCGGTAAGCTCACCCGTACCCAAGCCGAATGCTGAAATGAGCTATTGCAATCACGTTTTGTCCATGAATGTGCTTTTCAAAGAGTGTTTCGAAAATCGAAAGTTTGATATATATATTAGTGTATATATTTTCTTATTTGTACTTTTGAAAATGAAATGTAGGTCAAAGTAATAAATAGTTAGATAGAATTAATACAATGGGATTTAGTGGTAAATGCACATTTTAGAATGCAAATCATAATTGTACTGCAACAAAAGACACATTTACCGGTATTCTCATTAGCAGCAAAAGGCTACCGGGCCTCACCCAGGTGGATGGGTCTGGGAATTGCAATGGGTGGTACACATTCTTTCTAAATATTGTATGTTGTATTAGGTGCTTTAAAATGTTTATTATTATTATTCATTATTATTAATTGATTGATTGATTGATTGATTTTATTTCATTTCCATTATAAATATAAACAAATACAAACACAGATACACAAAATTAAATACAATTAAATAGATACATGTACAGTGTAAGCCATTGCACATAATTACAAACAAAATAATTAAGTTTAACGAAAACAAGGCATGCATGCATGCACACCTGTAATATAATATAATTGTAATAATTTTAACATAAACAAACTCAAAACGAGCCAACAAAATTATAATAAGCAAACAAATGAATGAGAGTGAAGGAAATGGGGGGTCCTCTAAAAAGCTACACTTGGATTTTGAGGAACCCCCGAAAGTAATACAAAGAAAAAAAATTGTAATAATTTAGGAATATAATTTGTCTACATTAAACAAAGTATTTAAAAAAATCAAAAATGAAGAAAAAGAGAAGTGTACACTATAACATCAAATTATTCAGATGATATAAAGACGAATCGAACTCATCTAATTGTAATTTGTGTATTTGTCTTTCTGTACAGCAGGACAGGGTGGTAACATGAACCCAGGTCAGTTTAACGGCCAGCAACATCCGTTCTCAGCGGCTGCCGTGGGTCAGAGCAAGCCCTACAACATGCAGCCCATGCAAGGCATACCGGGTGGCTACAGAAACAATGCGGGACCATATCGAGGGCCAAACAGGTAAGTCCTGGTCCTGGTTCTGGTCCAGCGAGTAGTCTAGGTTGTATGTCTATTGATCAGATTATCGGCTGAGATGTTGATGTATTTTTGAAAGTTTATCAGTTTTAATATGATAGATTGTAGATTTATGTAATTTAATGCACAGATAGTGCAATGAGTTGATTTGATAGATCAGTGTAAATAATATAGATATATCTATAGATAGATGGATAGATAGATTAATAGATTGATAGATAGATAGATAGATAGATAGTTAGATAGATAGATAGATAGATAGATAGATAGATAGATAGATAGATAGATAGATAGATAGATAGATATTTGGGCTTATAGGTTGGTAGATATGTGAAGATATGTTATTCAATTTTTGTACTGAATAATGATTTTACTGCATTTGATGACAGTTGAATAAAAACATTATTTTTAACTGCATTTACATCTTGAATTTACAACTACCCCCAGATTTACAAAGTTAAACATACGTTACTTACATAAACATATGACATTTAAAAAAAAGAAACATAAAAAACAATGCTGTAAATTATTGGAAGCACTTTACACATTTGATGTAATGTAAATTGTGTTTTAAATTTCATGTTTGCATGGATTTCATGCATTTACAGTAACGATGACAAACATTTTAAAATTCTGATATCATTGATGTTGTTCTCCCTTGCAGTATGCAATCTGGTGGCGGCGGCGGTCCATGCTACCCCACCCCGCCCCCAAACATTCCTCCTCACATGGGGCACGGGGGCGGCGGACCCCACCCCGGGCAACACCACCAGCAGACCCCCATGTCTGCGGGGTCGGGAAACTTCCCCCCTCCTGCCGCTGCGGCAGCGGCTGCGGTCATGGCGGCTGCCGCAGCGACAGCCAACGCGAGGGCGACGGCGACAGCGACTGCCACGGCAACGGCAACCGTCTGCCTGAAAGAGCAAGATCAGGACCAGCAACAGATGGCCGATTACGGAATGGTAAAAAAAAATGGTAGACTAGATTTTGGGAGAAGGGCGGGTATAAATATACTAACTTGCATATTGTGGTTAGGGAGAAAAACCTTTGTATCTCAAAACTGGGTTCTAGATGTACTCTCTCTTACAACAACTTCCCCGGGGACAACTCCCACTTGACAACTCTCACTGAATGACAACTCACCATGGAGGACCACTCCCCCCAAGGAAAATTACCCAGAGGACCAAACCTCAAACCCCTCAAGAACGACTTCCTTGGAAGATGGCTACCCCAGAGGACCATTCCCCCGCAGGACCACTCCCCCCCCCCCCCCAAAAAAAAAAAAAATCCAGGGCATACAATGCATACAGTAGTTGTAAGTAGTTGTAATACGAAAGCAGTAATGTCAGTACTTAAATCCAAAAAAGGTTTATAAAAAAATAATAACTTTATACTCCAGTCGTCTAGTTTAGTGCATTGTTGCTTTTCATGTTCAAACTTGTAGCAAAGTTATGCATGCTGGAGCAATCAAGTAAATAAGTAATTCAGTAACTTGTGATGTTAGTGCCATGCCGATTAACGTCTCATTCGAGATAAAATGTGGGAGACAAGCTTGCAGTATCGTGAACTCGCAAACATTAACAAAGAGTTTGATTTTGTCTTTAATGTGTTGATTTGTGCCTGGCTCAGAGAGGACCACAGCAACCGGCCTACAACAACAACAACCAGTACTACCACGGCCACCCCCAGGGTGGTGCCCATCCACCCAGTCATGGTAACCATGGCAACCACCAAATGATGCAGAACGAGGTATCCGATGCACCGAGTCAATAGCATTCCTCTTTTCTTTCTCCCTCGCCTTATGAATGCTTCGATAATTCATTGATTGCTGAACTATTTCTTGGTTTTATATTAATGACATAATGCTGTATCATGGTAGTGGGTACTTATAGTCAACTTGTAGTACTTGCTGGGGCAAGGGTCAAAGGTCAAATATTGGCTGCTCACTTATATGGCTGTGGGGCTCTCTTAGCACATTATGGCAGAATGAATATATCTAACATCCTCCTAATCTGTGTTTCCTAAGTGTTGTGTTTTCGTCAAATAAATAAAAATTGCTCAAAATGAAGTGAAACTCTTGGACTAATCACATCACATAAGGTGTATGGAGATTGTGCCAAGCAATTGGATTATACATTTTCAAAGAAAAATCTGTACACAAGGGTTGGTTTTCACACAAAAAAACCACTCCTATATATGTCCATTCTCTTTTTTTTTTAATCCATGGGTAAGGGTTACATTTCTGAGCCTTGATTCTAAACAATAAGCAAATTGAATGAACACTTAATCCTTGTTGTGCCTTACAAGTCATTTGTTTCCACAGTTTGATTTGTAAGGGAAACAAGAAATCTCTGCAAAATATTTCTCTGCACGGTACTCATTAGATTTTTAAAGCAAATGATCCACAAGTTTGGTGAAAAGTTGTGTTTTTGGAATACCTAAAATTTGAGCTTACAGATCAAAATTCATTACCAACCTACTTTAGACCTTTGCATAAGCCAACGGGTGTAGGTGCTCAAAAGATTTATTTTTTTCTGACATGAACTTTAAAAGTATTTATATTGGTGTGTGTCTATGGCATGGACAAAATAATAACAATAATAATACACAGCTTTTATAAAGCGCATAACACATCAAGTGAAAATGTCCCTATGCGCTGATGAAGAAAATGAGAAAACAAGGAAAAGAAGGTAGGCACCATTAGAGTTTTCAGAGAAAGAAACAAACATCCTCATAAACATCTAATCTAGTGGAGGCCAAATCCTTACATAATCGACCTACATTCTTGGTAGAAGGTATTTACTAACAATTATATATATTTTTTCTCCGTCTTTCTTCCTAATGTTGACAAAAGTCATCGGTTTATTTTTTTCTTCCCTATCATTACTGTTTCTGTTCACCTTTCTCGCACAAGAATTGTTCTCACGTAGATCCCTTGAGATGAAGAGGCTACCACACTTGCTATTGTTCAACTGAAACAAACATTTGTATCTCTCACTAACCAAATAGCCCCTTTTCTTTTGTACTAATGTTTTCTTTTCTAGGTAATGGTTTCAACTTAGGAGTTCTAATTCTGTTTTCTGTCATGTAGCTCTATTTTTATTCTCTCTAGAGATTGCTGGTGCTGCCATGCTAATGGTTTTGTCCTTGAAAGCAACATTAAAGACACTATATAAAAATGTGGAAGACTCATTTTAAAAACTGTTAAACTTTGCTCTCTAACATGTATGATAGTGTTTGAATGGGCTTCATTTTTAGACCTTATGAGAGACACCAGTAGCATGAGGGATCATGTACATCAGATTTTTTTTAACTGAATGTTTAATGATTAAGCAACTGACTGCCTGATTATTGATTGGTTGTAGTTGTTAAACAAGTATGTCCCAACCAAAATGATTCTACTTATTTTTCTGAAAGAATTTTTTGACCTTCTCAACTGATATTTTAGATAAGCGTAAATTTGTGAAAATTTGTGTACAAAATCAATGGGGAGTTCTCCGCACTTTCATCTCAAAAAGTGACAGAGTTGCCAATTTAAGAATAATAAGAATAAAATAAACTTTTAACCTTCATAACTCTTGAATGATGCAGTCAGAAAGATCTTTCAGCTGAGGTATAATTCAGATTACCTTAACGCCTTATTAGCACTTTGGATGCTGTACTGTAAAATATAGTCGAAAATCTTGGGCCCCCCCCCCGGGAGATTTTTCAATAATTAATTTCAAAAAATGAAAGACAGTCAGAATCTGTTATTGGTGTGATATGACCTTTGGGCATAAATCTTTCAAATAACAAAACTATGCCAAAACTAAACTTGTGCTTAAACACTGAATATTCTTATCCAGCTAAACAAACTTTTCCCGATCTAATTCACCCTCTCTGCAGATGAGGCCCCAGGGAGACTTTGTGAACCAGTACCCACCCGGCAGCATGCATCAGATGCCCATGGGGGGCATGGGGGGCGGGGCACCTGGCAAGCACCCCATGTACAGCCAGCAGGTACCCAACAGGACCATGTCCGGACCCCAGCCCCACCCCGCTGGATTCAACAACAAGAGGCCGTATCCGGGACCACAGGGCTACAATCAGGTGAGATGGTCCGGGAATGAAAAGAAATTAATTTCATTAGTTAGTAAGTTAGTTAGTTAGTTAGTTAGTTATTCATGTATTTATTTATTTATTTATTTATTTATTTATTTATTTATTTATTTATTTATTTATTTATTTATTTATTCATTTATTTACTTATGTATTTACTCATTCATTTATATATTGATTAATTAATTAATTTATTTATTTATCTATTTATTTATCTATTCATTTATCTATTTATTTATTTATTTATTTATTTATTTACTTATTCATTTATTCACTCATTAATTTATTCACTCATTTATTTATTTGCTATTTATTTATTCACTTATTTATTTACTTATTTATTTTGTTTATTTATTTTTCTTATTTATTTATTTGTTTATTTATTATTCATTCACTCATTCATTCAATTAATTTATTTGATATCCAGGAGAGAAAACATTTCATAATACAATAACAAATATAGTAGACAAAGAAGAAAATTATACCATTATCTAATGCCTGGGGATAGCTGTGAGGAGAGGGAGACCTTTTGATGGTTCTCCACATTAGCTGATGGTTTGAATATATTAATTATTTACATTGATTTGTAAATTAGAAAAACTTCAAATTTAGAATTATTACTACAGAACCCAAGTGGGAGAAATGTAGGGAGAAAAAAAAGTTCAGGGTGAATTACACTCATGTATGTATTAAAAAAAATCATTCCCAACCATTCCCCTGTCACTGCAGAAAACTGTCCCACTACACAAAATGCCCAAGGATGAACACAATCCTCCCCACCCCAAACATTGCACCACGCCCCCAAGCATACTCCCAAACAAAGACAGAAATCCTGCAAGAACCGAACAAATGGTACAGTTATCTGCAGCAACATTGAGGATGGTAAGAAAGATCTTTTCTGTATATAAATTTGATTAACATATTCTTCAAAAACTTTAGTCACAGGAAAAAAAAAATAAACAAGGGAATACATGTTAATACTAACAGGATGGCTGAAAATTATGAATAGCAGTGTATGATCACAATATTTCAAATTGTAATAATCAAAACAACAGAAGAAAAGAAGTTAGGGTCATAAACATGTGAATATATATTTTTCGGTGGCTCCTGATTTATATTGCCCAGAGTAATAAAGCTAGGTCAGGGCATTCAACCTTTACACTGAATTTTGCAAGTCAGTAATTATGCTAATTTATGCAACTTTTTTTCAAAATTAATGAAAAATTTTAAAAACACCTGAAAGCCTGAAATGGCATAATTTTGAAATGCATTCTGTCTAAAATCTTGAGATGCAGGCGAGACATTATATTACGCATTGTGTAACTTTCTTGTTTTATCTTGGTTGTAGAATGTGGTGATGTTCATTGTGGTGATTTTCAGTAAATTTTAACAAATTTGTTATGATTTTTTTTTTTGTTCACAGAATCCCATGAATCAACAGTACGGTCCCATGCCCCAGGGACCCCACCCCATGAAACCGCAAGGTGGCCCCTTCCCCGGGGGACAGCCAGGCCCCATGCCCGGCCAGATGAGGCCCGGATTCATGATGGGGAAACATCAGGGTGCACAGTTCTTCCCAAGAGGAGGGGTGCCTCAGGGACACATGCCCATGCAACAATCAATGGTAAGGAGGGGGAAGGATGGGGTAATGTTTGGGGAAGGGTGGTGAAAAAGGGAGTATGGCAGTACTAGGATTCCAGGATGGTGCAACAGAATACTTGCCATGAAGCAAGCAATGGTGAAGGGGGAAAGGGTTGGGGACATTTGGGGTGGGGTTATTGTTTGGAGAGAGGGTAATGTTTGGAGTGGGGGTAATGTTTTGGGTGGGGGTAATGTTTGGGGTGGAGGTAATGTTTGGGTTGAAAACGGGCATGGCAGGACCAGGATATAGGTTGAGAGAGTTCTTGAGAGAAAGAGTGCGTCAGGGATGTACAGCAATGTAGCAATCAATGATGAGGAGGAAAGGTTGGGGGTAATGTTTGGGGTGGGGTTTATGTTTGGGGTGGGGATACTGTTGGGGGGGGGGGAAGGAGTGTGGCAGGACCAGGATTCATGATGCAAGCATAACAATACTCGGTTCTTTGTGGGAGGAGGGGTACCTCAGGAGCATACGCTCATGCAACAAGCAATGGTAAGGAAGGGGAAAGGATGGGGTAATATTTGGTGGAGGGTTGAAAAGGGAGCATGTGGAAAGATTAAGGAAAATAGAGATTAAATACAGAGCGATTGATTTGGAAATAACCGTAAATGTAAGTGTTCTGTTTTTTCTGGGCCAGCCTGTATAATGTGGCAAGAAACCTTAGATATTAATGGCTGTCTGGAAATGGTTTGCAAATAATTGGATTAGAAGGACAGAAATGCTGCGTTTCCATCAGATACTCTGAAGGAGTTCTGAAAATAGATCAGCTTCCACTTTGATAATGATTGTTTGACGGATATGCTTACACAGTAAGTGAAACCATAGAAAACACAAAGGTAACTCATGAGAAAATAATAGCGGTTTTTGGATAATTGGAGGCCAGATGAACAATTTCAAGCTGTAGGTGTGCTATTCTTTTTATTATATGGAGAGTTATGAGATTGAATCTGGATTTCCTTTGTTGTTTTTTTCTTGATTTTTTTTCTGTTTTTTAGGGGTTTTTTGGACTCGCCAGTTATGTTATTTGACCTGACATGAACTTTCTTGCTCTTCTTTTCCCAGAATAATGCACAGATGAACTTCCAGTCCAGCATGCCGGGCAACCCCACCCCACCCCTGACGCCGAGCCCCAACATCCCCCCACCCTACATGTCACCCACGGGAGACATCAAGCCATTCCCCAGGGGGCCGCCTGAAATCAAATCCGGTAAGAATCTTGTAGAGTAAAGACCGAAGTCAAATTCTGTTTTTCTCCACATTGTAATTTTGCAATTTTCCGACTTGAAGTTTTGTTGGAAAAAAATCACAAATAACGTCAAGCTTATTAAGCCCATGTGGGTTTGATTCGGGTTTGAGGACATATTTACAGGTAACGCATAGTTTCTTTGGTTTTATTACGCATCTCTTTGGTAAATTAGTTTAGTTTTATCGAATAAATATTTAAATTTTACTTTGGGGAGAAGTTTTAGGCAAGATTTTTTTATAATATTGTCGAAATGCTTGTTTTACGGTGTTGTACATCAAATTCCGTGATTTCCGCTGAAAATCCGTAATGCCCGGAAAAGTTTATTTATTTGTCCTAGAGTCATTAAAGAAGAGACACAATTTAACACTGTGGAGGCTTCAGTTTTAAAAATTGCCAAACTTTGATATCTAAACTTACATAGTAATTCGTAAATGGACAAATAAACATTCTAGAATACAAAAGTGTGGAAAGTTATGCTGCCACTGGCAAGGTATACATGGATATCACCTGTGACTTATTCCTTTGGTGGAGTATAAAGTAGTCTGCACCTATCACACAGTAGTCTATGGGAGGAAATGGACAAGGTGAACCTGATCAAACAGAACTTTTAGATTTTCACTTTTTTAAAGCACTAAACAATCATATTGAAGTACAGGGTTTTTTTCAGGTCCTCATTTTTAAATCTTATCAAAGACACTTAGAGCATGGAGGATTATGAAGCTCAGATTTTTTTAAACTGTGGTCACTGTTCAATTGTGTCTTCAAAGGAGAATTTTCCATAGACATAAATTGGAAGAACTCGGCAGTGACAGTTTGAGCAAATTTGGATAACCCCATATCTCTTATTTCTTTCTCCAGTTGTTTTGCATTTTCTGAATTCAGATAGATCTCTAGGTTTCATTTCCCTTTATATCTTGTGTAATTCATTTTTGTGTTGTAATATCAAAAGATAAAGAGTCACTGTCAGGCGGACCAGTGATAACGAGCTTACAGACATGAATGTGCATTTTATGAAGGCAACAAATAGACTGTCAACCTTTGGGAATACTTAGAAATTTGGAGCATGTGTTTTGTGTTGTTTTTATTTGGCCGAGTAAGGGGGGGGGGAATGGAAGAAAACCAAAAACGTACCTTACTTCGGAGGCACATGAGTAAATTATGTCATTACTGGAAGGAAATTGAAATAAGGAAATATCGTATGGCTCGGTTTAGTGATAAAACGTGAGTGAACCACGTAGGGTCTTCTCTCATGAGACGGGTTTTAGAAAGATTTTAATGTTTTCAGATCAAAATAACTTAATATGCAATCCGGGCTTCAGTGTAGCTGAAGAAACCTGATATGGTAGTTTGGGGTTATTGAAGAACGAATAGCGATTTTACCATCGTTTTTTCATCTGAGTTTGGTGGTTGTGCTGTTCCAGCCCATATGAGTTAACTCAACTGCTGAATAAAGTCATATGTTAAAGTATACTTGACAGTTTATAAGGTACAGGCTATCATAACCAGGCCATGTCATATTTATGAAAATATGCTATAAAATACATTACTTAGTAAAGTTCAATTGAGTGGTTTTGTCATGATTTTCAGAGGGACCGTTAATGGCTCAAAAGTCTGTAAATAGATTGCAAACATGTGTATTTCTCAGTGTGTTGTTTTAGTGCGATTGGTCATCAAAGCAAACAACCTAATTGCAACCAAACATGACAAGTTCTAAGGGAAAACTCTGAAACTATCAAATTCAAAGCATTTATGCCATGTTTGATGGGGGAAAAAAATCAATATTTTCTCACAATGCATGTACCAGACAGACATCTTTAAAAAAAAAGGAAATAAGTTTCGTACTTCATTAATCACAAATCAAAGACATTGGCATTGGCTGGTTTGGGCATGGGGAGGTGATTCTTGGGCAGGTGGAACTGGAGATTAAAAAATCAGCTGTTGAAAGCAGAAAAAGAGATGCAATTTTTTTTTTTTTTTTTGGCTTGCCGGGGGAAGAACTCCTCTACCTCAGCCTCAGACTAGAGCCCTAGTCCTTGCAGATGAGGGCTACAACCTTGAAGGGAGAAGAATAACATTCATTCCCTTCGTAGTGTGTCGTCCTGTTTTCATCTCCGTATGTTGCAATTTTTCTTTCACCCCTTACAGCTAGCGACGAGATGTGCATGACGTTCCCGGTCCGAGACGGTGTGGTCCTGGAACCGTTTCGGTTAGAGCACAATCTGGCTGTCAGCAATCACGTCTTCCACCTTCGACAGACGGTTCACCAGACCCTCATGTGGAGGTGGGTTAGAGGGCCACTACTGGCCCAGTAGGGCTGCCAAGTTGCCCTACATTCTGTGGGATGTTGCCAGAAAATTTATGAAGTTTCAAAGGATATATCTCTAAGGCTTATGTTATGTTAGATTAGAGATGGTGTATGGCTCAAAAACTTGAATGTACAGATGGTAAAAAGGGGATCTGGAGAAGTGGGTTGAGATCCTGGATGAGTCTTGTATTGAGAAGGGAAGATGATGAGCCTATGAAAAGAGCGCAGGATCTGGAAGTGGATGGTATAAAGGGAAGGGAAAGACCGAGGACTATGTGGAAAGAAATGGTGAAGAGGGAAAGTGGGATGGTTGGGCTAACAGAAGAGGATTGGACAAGATGAGAAAGTGAAGGGAGAGAGTGTCATCACAGCACGAAATACCTTGATCTCACCCCCCCCCCTCCCCTAGTAACATGGAAGATTTTGGCTTTGATAGATGATGATAATGATGGTGATGATAATGATGATGATGATGGTGGTGAGGGAGATGGTGATGATGATGGTAATGATGATGGTGATGTTGTTGATAATGATGCTGATGATGATGATGATGATGACAATGGTGAAGATGAGGATGATGATGGTGGTGGTGGTAGTGATGGTAATGATGATAATGTTGATGATTACGTTGATGATGACAATGATGATCATGATAATGACGATGATGATGACGACGATGATGACGATAAAGATGATGATGATGATAATTGCGATTTTTCCAGAACGTGAATGAAAAGGGGTAGGCAAGGAGTGAAAAAGGAGGAAAATAGAGACAAGACAAAAGTAAGGGAGGAAATGTCATCATGGTTCAAAATTCAGTAACTGTAATAGATGATGTTGACGTGATTAGAATGATTTCTGACCGGTTCTTTCTCGTCCTTCGCATCCACCGCCAGGTCTGACCTCGAGCTTCAGTTCAAGTGCTACCACCACGAGGACAGGCAGATGCACACCAACTGGCCGGCCTCCGTGCAGGTCAGCGTAAACGCCACGCCCCTCACCATCGAGAGGGGCGACAACAAGACATCCCACAAGCCTTTGTACCTGAAGGAGGTGTGCCAACCAGGTCGCAACACGATACAAATCACCGTCCGCGCATGCTGCTGTGTGAGTTGTGGTTGTTGTTTCTTTCGGGGGTTCTTTGCTGGTTTAAACATTTGAATGGAGGTCGTTACCAATTTCAGGAGTACTTTATCAAACTGTGGGATTTATTAAAATTGTCTAAAAAGACATTATCTATTCAAACTGTCATAAAGATAATAAGAACTTTTTTAAAAACTTTTTTTT
>JZLH01S0016769.1:3562-18640 GCA_001188425.1 Eucidaris tribuloides | reverse complement strand
ATATTTGACTACAAGTTTTTCACAGGAGAATCCTTGCATAGTTTACTTGACTCTAGAGTAGTGTCAGCCCAAGTTGAGGACTACCCCCAATCATGTCATTTACCTTTAACCTGTGCTCCTGAATAATTGTTAAAGTGATAGGCTAACATTGTGGAGCTTCAATTTAAAAAATTGTCAAATTTTGATATCTGAACTACATAGTAGTGTTCATATGGACAAATAAACACCCTAGAAAAAAAAAGTTTGGAAAGTTACACTGCCAATGGCAAGTTATGCATGAATAAACAATTAAAACTCGGGGCGAGTTTAAATAGCGTAGGTGTACACACAGTAAGTCTATGGGAGAAAATGGGCAGGTGAATCCGATCAACTTACGATTTTCACTTTTTTAAAGCATTAAATAATTATTTTGAAATACAATTTTTTCAGGGTGTTATTTTTAGACCTTATCAAAGACAATGGTAGCATGGGGAATCATGTAGCTCAGATTTTTTTAACTGTGGTAAATGTTAGCCAATACCTTTAAGTCATCTCATCCAGGCCCGAGTCAAAACGATTACACAACGTTCACACAAACGTTAAAAAGCAAAATGTTTTGCAATTTTGCAATCCGTTTAAACCCTTAATGATCCTAATTGCGTAAATGCCAACATTTTTGAGTTACAGTAATATGCCAATATGCCACAAAGGCAATACTGCAGCTGCGTACTATTACTGCAATATGTAGCTGCCACAAAATCTAAGTATAAACAGCACACATTGTGAGCTGGACATACATTGGACCAATCAATCACAATCACTCTCAGATGAAGCCCAATTATAACACCTATCAGTCATCACGCTAAACGTCCACAGTTATTATGCTATTGATGTAAAAGCATCCTACTGATGTACTAGACCACCCTCACATACTCTTTATAGTCCTTTGTATACTTCACTTCCACTGGACAGTCTCTGTGCAATAAAATAATACCTTTCTCCTTATTTCCAAAGTACTTTATTGTTGTACTCAGTATAAGAACCCGCAATAATTACAATTACATTTGAACATTTCAAACGTTTTTTGAGGAAAAGTTTAAAATGTTTCAAACGGAAAACATAATCTCATCCACTCCTCTTACTCCCCAATATTTTTTTACACCACAGCAAAACGGCATTATTAGAGGGTCTTGAGGTGGACCAGTTCATGTGGGGAATCTTAACAGCGGTGCAGTCGGCGGACTTTGAGGAGGTGACCATCGACGCGTCGGCCAGTTGGAAACCAGTCCCAGTCAAGAGCGAGTTCAAGGATGAGGAACCTGGTAAGAAAAGATTGGTAGTGTATGCATGGAAATTTTTGGGATATTTCACTTTCTTAAAATGTGGTATGGAGGTTTGTGAGGGGTCATTCTCTGTAACAGTAGTTTCTAGTTACAGCGCCCTCATTGTTCTGACTTTTAAGGGTAAAAGAAGACACTAATACTGAATACCTGCCAACCGGTAAGATTTTATCAGATTTAGAGAGATTTTTCATCATCAAAATCCACAGAATAAGATTTTCTGATAGAAAAATAAGATTTTAAAGAATGTGCAGTATAGTTATACTATATGATTTTGAGACAGTAAGATTTTTTATCTTCAATTTGCATTAAAAATAAGATTTTTGATATGTATCAATAAGATTTTTCATATCGTGAGGTTGGCAGGTATGCAATAGGAGAATTCACGGGCTGAGGGATACAAGCATTTCACCAAAACGTACATTTCTAGTTTAGTGTTTTGACTTGGTTTGAACAAAATTTGCACATGTGGCTAGCTTCTGAGGTAGTGCTGTGCTTCATATGGTTGCTTGCCTTCCTTCAGCTATTCGTGAAGTGTCACCAAACTTTGCCAGCGCAAAAAAATTAATATCAATATATTACTCTGTAATGTCTCTGTCTTCTCTGGATCAAATTTTATCCCCACCTACCCCCCCCCCCCAAAAAAAAAAATTGTTCTGGTGTGCATATCAAGATCTTAATCTTCATGTGATTCAATTTCGTAGCAATCTCCTTGTCTTGATATTTTAGAATCGTGTCATTCAGCCAAGAGGCATAAGGCCATGTCTCCTAACAGCATGACGATGCCTGGCCTGCATCATTTTGATGGGGGTCCCAGTCCCTCACCATACCCCCATCCTGCCCTACCATCCTCAGGACCAGAATTCAATGGTGGTAAGTTTTCATTTACTCTTTAATGGTGGTCACAAAATTAGTAATTACATGTTAGTACTATATTGAAAGGTTTAACTAACTGCTAACCGAACATGCAGATCCAAAACTATGTTGAATTTGTAATTTTCTGCTAACCATTTTATGTCATTTTGCTGCAAAAATATGATCATTTTATTCTAAGTATTTGCATGGAGATGTTAGTATGATGCCAGGGTTTATTTCATTGTTATCAAAATATATGACCAGTAGGCAATAGTTGTGAAGCAAAAATAATATTTCACCATGAACACTACTCTATTGGCACAAATGTTTGAGGAAGTATGAAGATTTTTTTTTTCAGAAAAAGAGTATCAATACTGTTTTTTAGGTTAATTGAAACTGCTCAGTTTTCATTGTAAGTTAATCGGATTTGGAAATCATTTTGTTTATACGTCCATCATTACCCTATTCTCACATATCAGTTATAATATTATTAAGAATCCATCCATCATTGTCATCTACTGCACATGGTGCCCCAGAAAGAACGCAACACTTGCGATCATTATTTTCTTCAATATCATCGACCAAATGTCATTGATTTTAGTTTCACTGCTTAGAACATTCATTTTCCAACAAATTAATGCCATGATCATTGATTTTGAGTAAGTGCATTTGGATCCTAGGGCCATTTTTCTGAGGCAATGTAATTTCCCAAATTCGCTACTTTTTCATTTCAAGCTGTTTCCGGAACACTGATATATTCTTGCGTATTGACGTTCCGTACAATGAGCTGCACAGACAAAGAGCATAACTGCCCTCACTTTGGTCAGGAAGACAAAAGGAGGAATCCAAACACCTCACACAAAATCAATGGCCGTGGTATAACTTAATTTGAAACACAATGATATTTGACTGATCATGTTGAAATATTGACAATCGCAGGTGTTACGTTCTTTCTGGGCCACTCTGTATATCCATTGTTATATTGCTATAAGATATCAATTTTTATATTTTTATTATTCTCACAGCCATGAGACCAAACTCAAACGCCAATCCTAGTGCTGGGCACGGGGTCCCAAACAATTTCCGAAACTACCCCAACTTCCCGCCGCAAGGAGGAGGAGGAGGGGGCGGGGGGCAACCGAACATGGTTCCGACGGGCAACAACTTTCCTAACGGTCCCATGATGCCTCCTTCCGACGACAATATCGCCACCACGGACATGTTTCCGGTCGAGAAACAATTCAATCACGCTTTACCGGTGAGTAGAAATAACATTAATTTGCCACTTTTCTCTGATTCAGCGTAAAGTACCCAAAAATTTACTTATCTTCTGAAAAGAACCACGAATGTTTCCTTTATTATGAAAAGTTTGAACATATTGTACGCACAAGACACTAGCACTTACCTCTGTGCTCAGTAAGTAAATTTTGCTTCTGGGCAAGTGAAAATTTATTGAGATTAATTCTTATTGCCCAAATGTGCAATGAAAATTTTAAATTCTAAAATCAAGAGAGTTTTGATGACTTGTGTTTTTCAATTCAGTTTGAATTTTATGTAAAATCTAATGAGTAGAATCTGTGGGGAAAAAAAAACCTTTTCAACGAGGTACTATTTCTGAAGTAACACAAATGAGCAACTTGTTCACTTGGGCAAGTGAAAAATTTTGTTCCAGGAACTAAATAAATGAAATCAAAAAGTTTGCTTGCCCGTTCAAGTAACCAGCCAGAAAGATAAATAGTGTGGAACCCTGCATAATTTACAGAAACATATATTTTTGTGACTGCTGATTGAAAACTCACTGATTGAAACGTTTGAATGGTTGCACTTCTTCACATGAACAATACAACCCTGACAGTGGACCAGGGTTTTACAGATCAGTGAATGATAGTAAATGACAGACCTTATTTAAGAATTATTTTTTATCAGATGTGAAAACACAGAAATTTGTCCACGACTGGTAAATATAAAAGATATCACAAACCATGTGGATACAAATGGAAATAAATGGATATGAAGTACAAACTGTGCAGGTATATGGTCCAGTGATCAGGGAGGATAATATTGTTACAGTGCCTTAGCTGCACTGATCTAAGACTATGAAAACCAAACCTTTGCTGTTCCCTATGCACATCAGGGCAGAAAATAAAATCTTATTTTCGGGGCTACTTTCAAGCCTGATCTAGTGATTTTACTATGTTATACATTGAGCCCTATGAGGAAAATTGGGGACTGCTTTGTGATTTTAAGGGGTTATTTTGTTAATTTGGAGACCTAAATCGCCCTCAGCCCCTGTGTATTTTCTACACTGATGCACATGTTTGGTCTCAAGACACAATGTGTGCCATAGCTGGGGGGCATCCAGAGCACAACAAAAGATGATGCAACAACCCAGGTTTGCAGGTGTTCCTGAACTAAAGAAATGCATAGATGAAGACACTCGTCTTTTGTTGTAGTCTTGGAAGCTCCCAAGCCATGGATGATGAAACAATATTTCCTTTCAAAGTAGAGCAGGTCTTTATGAAATTATGTTTTCCCATTTTCTTGCAGCCGATTGCTATGAATCAATCACACCCACCAGGCCAGCAACCTCACCGGCACCCCTCACCGATGTCGCACCACCCACGGAACAACACCACCATGCCCCACACCCCAGGGGGTCATCCGGGCACACCCCACCCCGCCACGCCCACCTCCGTCTCCATAGCGTCGCCGCGCACCATGCACACCAGCAACCCCAATCTCAGACCCCCCACCCCCAGCATGCCCCACACCCCGGGGATGCCGGGAACCCCGGGGATGGGGCCCATGACGCCGACAAGTGCCATGCCCCACACCCCCAACAACATGCCCCACACCCCCAACAACATGCCCCCGACCCCCAACAGCATGGGCAACTCGTCTACCTCGATGAACTCCAGCGGTACCCTCAACCAGCAGCCGCACACCCCCGGTGCCTCATCTAACCCACCGTCGCACCCCGGCATGAATAGCATGAACAACCCACGGTCGCACCCCTCACCGAACCCCGGACCCCCGTCCCAACAACCAACCACCAACCAACTGCCAGCATTATTGAGCCAGGGGCCTCAAGGAGGGGCGTGCACGACGTCGACGCAGTCATCGACGTCATCGTCGATTGCGACCAACGGGAATGCGGGGAATTTGGACCCCCACAACAGGAGTAGCAGCATAGCGGTCAGCCAATCCAACGCTAGTCACAACCTGGACTTTGATCCTGCAGCTGTGATCGATGGCGGAGGGGAAGGGCAGGAAGGATTGGACGTAAGTTATATACCAAACATTTAATTCAATTTGATCTACAGCTCATCGGAGTCAAAAAATGGAATTTGGGCAGTTGGACAAATAAACACATAAAACTTTAGACAGTTATGCTGTTATTAGCAAAATATAGTACATGTATATACAAAAATGACCTCATGAATTATTGTCGTGTGGATGAAAATTCTATTTAGTAGTCTTTTGGTTAAACTGGAATAGTAGCTCAATGATTTTTCACTTTTTAAAAGCACCTAATGATTGTTTTGAACTATGCAATTTTCGGAGCGTCATTTTTAGACCTTGCTGGAGCTGGAGACACTAGTAGCATGGGGATCATGTAGCTCAGATTTTTTTAACTGAAAACATAGTTCAACAATGCTTTTTGAAAAGACTTTGTCATTTGCACCGTACAAAGTTGTATTATTGTTTTTTATACCCCCACCAAACGAAGTTTGAAGGGGGTATATAGGAATCAGCGTACAGTCAGGCGGGTGGGCAGTCCGTCCGTCCATTGCAAATCTTGCAGATCGAACTACTTCTTCAATTTTTTACCAATGCATATAAAATTTGGCACACATATTGGTCTTGGGGTGGAGATGGGTAAGACACTTTTTGCACGTGTTGGAAACTGCATTGCCATGGTATTGGCATGTTGTGGCAAAAAATCAGGTAAAAATCTTGCAGATCAAACTACTTTTTTAGTTTTTGACCACTGTTCTTGATATTTTATTGATTTATGTTTCATTTCCTTCTTTCCTGCCCTTTAGTTATTACCAGACAACATGGTGGACATGGACATCCTGTCAATTTTGGGTCAGAACGACAGCTCGGCAGCGAACAATGACAGTGACGAACTGCTCTCGCTATTTGACTCGTGAGACTGAGTCGTCGGTTGACGAACTAGAATGAGACGAGTTAACCCCAAAAGATTATTGACTTTTGAGCTGTTGAGCTAGAGATAGATGGTGTGTTCAAGCACCGTGCAGAGAGCAGAGCCGATTGAAGCTGAGGAAAAAAGGATATGTCCTGCCATGACTCCGATGTCGTTACCATGACGATGTGATAGGCTTACGAAGGGACCAATTAAATATGTGATAGGAGCATTAAAAGCCCACATACCAGCTTTCCCTTTTATCTCGAGAAATTCCAAGACGGGTGTCGATTGAGCCAAATGCACGTTCCGGCTTCGGGGAGAGGAACAGTGAGAGAGTTGGCGTAACGGGGATCTGCGTGATGGTGTCGTCGACCAAGAGGGCGATGATCAGTGAAGTGATGATGGTATTGGATCACGAGGATAATCGCAGCAGTCGCCGTCACATTCGCAAGAAAAGGAGCGGTACTCGATGCTTGATACGAGGCTCACACATCATGTAGTTACTCCATCGTAAGAGTTGTAACGAGCAATGACTATTTTACTGATCGCTGACAGTAGTTTTGCCAAACGTGGACAAGTTAATCAACTGGAGTCAACTGTGAGGATGTGGAAAGAGCTTTCGCGCGAGTGGAGTTTATCGCGAGATACGCTGAGCATCAGAGTTGATCACTGAATTGAATTGCATTACGGCAACAACGTAATTCATCAAGCCTCGAAAACGCCATGATTGTATAATCGTACAATCGAACATCTGTGATGTATGCGAGATGTGTGCATCAGACATTGCTGAACAGATCAGAGGATACCTGCAAGTCAAGCTTCATCATCTTGGCTGTGGTATCCGTGGCAACAGTCGCTTGACTCAGCAATGCAATGTACAAGGACATGTGCCACACCCCCCTTTTCCAAGCATTGGCCAAACAAATAAAATTAATCTTACATTGAGTGTTATTTTTGTTATTATATAAAGGGTGAACATTTGTGTAAATACGAAGAGAAACAAGAAACTCATCCACTTTTTATTTACGTCGATCTTCATCTCTCGTACTGCTGCTAAAGTTATCATTCATCATTCACCAATTTGACAAATCAGAGTTTAATTTTTTATGAACCAGAACAAAGAAACAATTTAAGATATGATGATTGTGGCTGCCTCAAAGATTTTATTCTTATCCCATATAAAGCAATTCAAAACTTGCCTGTATATACAAGTCAAACATAAAAGTGTTTCAAAACCTTTTTATCAGGTGTGTTATGGAAATACACCAACAACTCGCAATTTTATATGACGAGACAGTTGTATTATTGGAGGAAGAGAGAGAGATGGGAATGACATTGTTTGAATACTTAACCATTTAACTTATTCATATATGTGCTTGAAAGTAATTTATTTCTTGTATGTACATGTAAATGTAAATTAAAGAGAGAGAGAGAGAGTGAGCGAGCGAGTGCCGAAAACAAGATTGAGATCTATTTTGGTGACACTGCAAAGTGATCTGTGCTAGCTTTATTTCGAGTAATGCTTGTGCTTTGACATTGTTAAACCATGAAGTCGTTGTTCGCTGAATTTCTACTCTCAAGAAAGCGTCTGAAAAGTACAAAGTGATTTGATATCCAAAAAGAGAGAATTTCCCAAAATATTGAATAGCTAGCATTATTGTCAGGCATCATCAACCTACACTAAGATATGAATTTTAGCTGTCCTGGGACATCAAAATCACAAATTTCATTAATAATCCTCCATTCTGTACACTTATTTTAAGACGAAAAGCAACAATGGAAGTGGGAGGCAAGTAGGATATGGTGGTCGAATGACAAAGAGAAGGATTCTGAAACAAGCCACTTAATACCAAAAAGTTACAGAAGTTTCCTGGAAAGAAGTTGTGGTAATTTATTATTAATGTGCCTACAAATTTTATTCATCAGTCAAACATTATAGTAAGTCAGCGGATTACTCCCCCCCCCCTTTCCCTCCCCTTGTTGTTTACTCCTTTCATGTTGTTTCAGTCTGTTACATGATGTGTATGGCTAGCCAGTATAGATGCATTCCCGAAAGACAGTTACGTGTTGGCTATGTTTGATATGTCAGGTGTGGGGGGTGGGGGGTGGGGGGGGGGTACACAGGAGGGTGTGGATACGACGAGGAGGGATGGGGTTCATTCCTGGACTGTGTATTTTTTTATTATATTATCATATTTGGTTGGATATCTGAAAATACAATGTATGCATTAGAATACTAGACTTCACCACCCATCCCCAACTCTGATTTTTCCGGCTGCTTACATTAGGTTGTGAGTCAATTTATATACGTGCTCACTTTGTCATGAAATGATTTGGAAAGGCTCAACAAAACTTTTAAAATAAAATTGTTTTGAAATCGTTACAGATGGTGATGGCATGATAAGATTTATAATCTCAACATGGAAGTGCAGTATGTCCAGCTCTGTCACTTTGTCATGAAATGGTTTAGAAAGGCTCGACAAAACTTTTTAAATAATTGTGGTTCTGAAATTGTTACAGATGGTGATGGCATGATAAGTTTTATAATCTCAACACAGAAGTGCAGTAAGTCCAGCTCTGACTCTTTTGGAGTCCACAAACTTCTTCAAAAGAATGTCCAATTCCTGTGAAAAAAAAGTATATTGGGGCTACCAGACTTGTCCTGGAGAAGTAAATGGTTGTCACCACAGAGGGTGGTGTTTGTGGAGGTCCACTTAACATTGTTCTTGATCAGTTTGAGTTTAAACATTCAAGATAACACAGAAATTTAAGAAATAGGTGCTAACATATATCCAGGGGTCGACATGAGCACTTTGCCTGCTTGCCTGGGGCAAGAAAATTTTGCTTCTGGGCAAGTGGAAATTTATGCAAGTTAATTCTGCTTGCCCAAATGGGCAAGAAAATATTATCAGTTCAGCTCTAAAATCAAGATTATTTAGATAAAGACTTGTTTTTTCAGTTCTGTTTAAATTTTTTATATATAAATTCCATTTCAGTAAAATCTGTAAAAACACCTTCATCACAGAGGTATTATGTCTAAAGTAACATACATGTAATTAACAAGCAGTTTGTTCACTTGGGCAAGTAAAATTTTGTTTGGGCAACAAAATGAGTGAAAACAAAAAGTTCACTTGCCCGATCGGGCAACCGCCCAAAAAAGTTAGTGTGGAGCCCTGATAATCTGCCGTTATAGTCCCAACATTTTTTAATACAGTCAAAATTTTAAAAAACAGTACATTTATAGTAACATAACCCACCCGGAACATCAATTATATCTACAGACATATTTTTATACAGGATATTTCAGCTGAAGATTAAAAATGTGAGAGTATTTTTCACTTCTTGAAACACAATTAAGAAAAAAAAAATCATGTCAAAGACCTTTGAACAAAATTTTACAAACTGTTGGCATATAGATACCTTGTAGTTCCGTCTAAATTAAATTACGAACATTAAAGTTTGGCAAATCAAAACAAGCATTTAAAACTAAACTTATTCAATATAATGCGTTGGTGCACCTGTACATTTCTTGGATTGTAATTCTCAGTATGTTCCTGGCAAAAGGACATTACAAGTGTGCGAAATCTACCAGTGTTATGCCCTTCTGCCGAGTACATGATAATCTGTTTCTCAGGAAAATAAAGAGTGGTACATGGGTTATATGTTGGTCAGTGTACACTTTTCCAAAAGCTTCTACCAACAATATCTCTCAGTTTTGAAATCACAGCTCTATGGACACTGTATGTATTGTGATGTGCGTATTTGTGACTTTGGCACGAAAAGAGTAAAGACTCGTACTTGACTCCAAAAATACTTTATTTGTTGCTATTTCACTTAAATTTAGACACATAATTGCTGCTTCAGTGTAAATAGTTGAGCCACACACATCATATTTTTTTTTTTAAATACCTCAAAGTTGTAGCTTAATAATCGGCTAACCAATAACCACGAGCTATCACAAATTTGTCAGTATTGCCATGCAAGGTTTATTTCTGCTTTTTTTAAAATAAATTTTCATGTTATTCCTGTTTATTTTTGTCAAACTTGTTTCTGCCAAAGTTTTTTGATCTATACCTACCAACATATTTCTCTTGTGAATATTTATTGACTATAAAGAGAAAAAAAAAGTATTTGTCAAATAATATTTTGTGTGACTAGAGAGAGTGAAAACAGGGAGAGAGAGTGTGTGTGTTTGTGAATGTGACTGTGAAAAAATGTGTTTGTTTATCAGGTCATTTTACGACCTGTTTTTGAGCCTTTTGATTGCTCGTATTTTGTAAAATGTACATATTAACTGTAGAAAATGACCCTATTTATGCATTACTATTGATGATATGATATTAATACTATTGAGGTCTATTAACATGGGTTACTGTGAACGACAAACCATCTTTCCCGTCAAGACTTGTATTTCTGTGTAAGATATAATGCAAATCAGATGGTGAGATTTTTTGACAAAGAGGGCGGTATTTATTGATATCTATGTATTCAGTTTCTCCATTTTCATTTTACGTTTTGTTTCTGTTTTTGTAATGGTAATGTTTTATTTTTTTGACACACACAACATAAAAACAAAATTGTCTTTCCTTGTGTTAGATTACTATGGGTGTGCATGTACATAAATTGATAATCATTATTTGGGGATATAATTTGTTTTATTTTGTGCCCATCAATTCATGTCTAGATACTTCTTGAAAATGTTTCTTTTTTTTAAATCAATAACCTAGGTGCTTTCGTATACACTAAGGGGAATAATTGAAAGTGATGTTACATCAGGTATAAAAGGACATGCGTGTAACTTTTTTCAGATCAGGTGCCAAATGTACGTTATTAGAAATATGTATCTTTTTAATTTAATTTTTGTGCTGGAACCGTGTGAGATCAAGGGGGAAAAAATCCTCAACATATTTTTAGTCGGAAAAGTATAAGTATGTCAAGCACCACTGATTACAGATCAAGTGACATGACCATAGAGTCTATACAGGCATAATGTGATTGAAAGCACACCCCTGAACTACAGTAAAGTTCTCTGTATTTTCTTTTGTGATATTGTCAACAAGTACCTGTTCTGTGTAACACATTTTACGCCTCCTACAACCTTGTTTTCCCTGAAATATAACTGGCAAAAGTGACCTATATGTAATCAGTGTTGGGTTCTGAGATTTGCACTGTCACTAAAACAATGTCATAATACATTCCTACTACCTAAAATGTAAAATCTACTCCCCTTTTATTAATCTGTTAAAAACTAAGAATGAGATATGTATCAAGAGTACATGTTATATTGAAATAAATCAAATTGTCTCCAACGGGTTAAAATTTCCCCATCAAATCATCCCTTCATTCACAGTTTAATTTAAACGTGATGATATACGTTGTTAAATATCCACTCAAAACTATTTTTTTAATTGAAAAAATAATGAATGCAATGCTATTATGGGACAGGTGGTTCTAAAGTTCCCATATTTCTATGCAATTTTGGCTCACATTTTGTGTGGCATTTTTGTTGAGAATAAGATTGTATTAAAACAGAGTGTAGCTCTGATCTCAGTACACATCATTCATAGCACTGTCTTCGCATGACCCTCCCAGTTACCTACATGTAGGCGATACAGAAACTAAACTGTAGGATTTGCATTCAATTCATAGACCAAATTTTCTTGAGACCATCAGCCTTAGTAAAAGATACAAATAATAATGTGACTGAATTGTATTGATTTTCTGATTTGATTTCCCATTGAAATTCAACCCACTTTTTTCTGCAAATAATTGCTCTGAAAACCACCGTCAAAATACCACCGAATGATGCTCAAGTCATGGCTTTGTAATAAGACTGGCTATATAAATTGTCTCCTTTATTCCATTTATAATAATTTAAGTTAAACACTTGAGTACTCTAAAGTGTCTGCTGATGTTAGGTTTGGGTATTCAAATGTGGGATTTCTTTAATGAAAACATAAAGACACCAAATGTTTTCTGAAACCATTTGCAAAATTTGTATACTGAATTGGAAATTGTGTATTATTTTTACTTACTAAGCACTGCCTGTAATGGGTAGTACTAAAACAGAAACTCAAATCCTACAAATATTGTTTTTCCCATTTCTGTAATTCCAAAGGAAATAGATGATGTATTTTTAATCGCAATTAAGAAAAAAAATCTGTAGAATATTTGCAATAATTTGAGAAAGTGGTGTTTCTGCCTAGCGTATTGATTTCTTTTCTTCAAAATATGCTGGATTTAATATTACTTGCGCTAGATCTTGTGTAGAGTCAATGTTACAGAACACTCTCGCTATAGAGAACACTCTTATAACAAATTAAGAATTTGATTACAAACTGTGCTACTTTAGTGACTTTGCAAAAAGATATATTTCTTTGCACAAGTTTGTACACTTGCCTATCGAAAAGTGAAAGTAAAACTAAAGATATTTTGATTTTGCATGTGGAATTTTGTTTCAAATTTCATACTATCGGTAGGTAAGTAGGTGGTAATGTGTTGATTTTAATAACTCAATTTTGGTGAAAAATGGAGTTAACCTGTTTTGCGATCAAACTCTTCAAATCCAGTTAAAACAAAGTAATTTTTCTTCCCAAGTTTCAAAATTTCTTTGTCTGTCATTGTTTTTGCAACTCTGATATAACACAATTTCATTACAGTGCACTCTTGTTATAATGAAGTCCTTGGAACCCATAAATCTTTTCTTTATAAAGAAATGTCTTTATATCAGAGTTGTAAAAACAATAGAATACAAAGGAAATTCAAGATGTGGGACCAGAATTTTACTTCTTTATAGTGAAATTTTGTTATATCAGTGTTCTTTATGACGAGAGTGCGCTATAGCAAAGTCATTTTTCTGGTTTCTTGCAGTTTTTTTGTAACGAGGGGCTATAGTATCTGCAATACACAGGCATTTAATCTGACTGGATAGGTCTGTGTGTTCCAAAGGAGCAACCTATTTTGAATTGCAATGACGAGTATCACATTGTAACACACTGGCAAATAGTTATTTACTATAACAGGCTCTTGTCCTGTGTACTTATAACATGCCCCCCCCCCCCACCCACCCAAAACATTTCTTTTATATATTGCAATACTTCAATTCTGTTTGTACAATATAAATAAAAAGGGAAATGGGACAAAGAAATGAAATAATTCCATGCTTAGGACCAGCTCTTTTTTTTAGTAGAATATTACACTATGTCACTAATAAGAATGTTTTAGCAAGAACAAATATTTTATGAATTCATTCCTTTTTTTTTTAAGTATTTGTGCTTATTCCAGTGCAAGGGAGTCAATTACATTGTTGTCCTTTTGTTTCCATTTTAATTTTTAACAGATTGTAATCAAAGTATATGTTCAAAACTCCATGTATGACCTGTTGGTCACATTTTAGCACATCAAATAGACGTCAATCCAAAACATTTTTTTTCCAGCACTAACAAACATATTTTTTTTCTATGTACTTAATTAATGTTTTGGTGATTTAGATATCTGAATCACATCAGGAATCCTGGAAAATTTTAGCACATAATCTCTTCAAGAGTACTGTCTTCCTGTTAATAAGCTGGGAGTTTGCCTGGAGACAGGCTACATTTTTAAAATCAGGTATTTGAGGTGATAGCATTCAATGCTTTTCAATAATTTTGATTTAAAGGTTAGTGACATGATTGGGAACACTTGAAAATGCCTCAAGAACCAAATGGGTTGAAATATATACCAACTATACACTAGCTGGAGTGGATCTCCCAGCTGGAAGGATTTGTCTGTAATTTGTTTACTTAAGGAGAATCAAGCATGAACATACTAGTATTTTAATTTTATCAGGGCACGATAAAAATAGGACCCATAGAGAGCCACACAGCAGGTTTGCCTGCCACGAGGGATATTGACATAAGTTATTTTAGAATGAGTCGACATTTGACTACAAGATTTTCACAGGAGAATCCTTGCATAGTTTACTTGATTCTAGAGTAGTTTCAGCCCAAGTTAAGGACTACCCCCAATCATGTCATTTACCTTTGATATTTGACTATCAATTTATTTTATTTATTCTTTTTATTTTATTTATTTTTTTTAGTTTGTAATTTCTAATTGGTCTTTTTAAAAGTCAAGTTTTATTGATGCAGGTAAGAGGTGTGAGAAAAATTGATATCATACTTCAAAGTATACAACTAGGTATGTGAATATAGTAACAGTTGGCCTACATTTGGGCAAATATCTTTCTGGACACAGGTTATCTTTATTTTTGTCGTCAGTTGGCGAATAGAGTGATGCCCGAATGTCAGTTTCATTAATTTATTTTCGTTATTGTTTGTCACCCACAAAGAAAGCTTTTGAAGCTTTTTGTGCATCAACAAAACTGGGATCCAACCGCCAAAAATTACAATACGATGTTGTTGATGAATCAAATTTGCAATTGGCTCAATTTTAGTGTCAGTGTGGTGTACTTCAAACTACGGACAAGGTTCCAATCGGTATTTTTGGTCAGTGCTTCAACGCAAATGTAAGCATTTGGACCAATGATATGTCTCGTCTGTTCGTGCATACAGTATTTTTTTAGCAATACACTCAGCGATAGATCGACTGTCATAAAGGTTTGATTCAACTTGGGATAAACGCAGCCTTGTATTTTGTGAATGGACAAAGCAGTATAAATTGCTACGTGATGGTGTACTACAAAAAAATAAATAATAAAAGTCAAGAATGTATTATTCAATTTGTGAATATAAATAATATAAATGTTGAGAT
>JZLH01S0016768.1:11350-22158 GCA_001188425.1 Eucidaris tribuloides | reverse complement strand
CTGAATGTTCTCTTCCACCCAAGTAAAACAACATATAATCTGAGAATAGCATACACTCCTGTGTCTTCCTAGATGTAAAACTATAGATATAGAATAGTTTTTTCCTTTGGTGTTTTATATAATTAAAAATAAGTGCTAATATTGTATGCTTTACACTATCCTATATGTTTTTTGTATTTCCAATTTCCCCCTTTTCATCGTCCCTCACCCACTCTTTTCAAACTTTCTGTTTTTTTGACATTTTTGTTGTCCAGCTCTTCTTGAGCAATCTCTGTTAACTGTACATAGATATGTTAATTCATACGTGCATATTGATTTAATTGAATTGTTAACTGATTGCTTATACAATGTACTTCTGATGATAACTTTGATCGTGTCTTGCGAGGCATTTAGATAGTTACCCAAATGTGCAAATAAATAATAATAAATAATAATAATTAATAATAATAATAATAAATATAATATAATAATAAGAATAATATAATAATAATAATAATAATAAATGATAATAATAATGCGTTGCTTTCTATACAGTGAATGTACGTCACCATTATTTCACCATTATATAAAAAAAGTGCAATATTTAATATAACTTTCTTTTCTTCTCTTTTTTCTTTATCCATCCTCCTGTCATACATTTATGTTCTCTGTTGCTTTTCCTTTCCCCTTTTGATGCCATCCGCAACCGAAGCAGTGCCGGAGCATATGTTTTCGGGTTGTCCGTCCGTCCGTCCGTCCGTCTCTGTTACCGGCATCTCGTTTTACGCCATAACTTGAGAACCCCAATCGCGATTTTGATGTAACTAGGACAAGTAGTGTACTATGAGACACAATGAACTGATTAGATTTGAGAGCGAAAGGTCAAAGTGTCAAAGCGGTCACCGGGCCTTAATATGTACTGATTTGGGCTCGTTACCGATAACTGACAGATGCGCGCTGGTCGGTGTGTCATTAACTGGTTGAAGTATGTTATTATGAGCACCAATGACTGATTAGATTTTGGAGCTGAAGTCAAAGTCAAAGTCATTTCCATTTATGTCTGATTCGGAGCTCGCTTACCGCAGTAACTTGAGAGTGGCTAGTCGGATATGTCAGTAAGTTCGGCGGAAGTATGTATTAGCAGCCATGCAATGAATCTGATTAGATTTGTGCGAGCTACAAAGGTCAGAAGGTCAAGGTTCACCCCGGCCTAAAATATGCTGATTCGTCCTCATTACGCGATACTGAGAGCGGCTGGTCGGATTTTGATGTAACTAGACCAAGTATGTACTATTGACACCAACTGAACTCATTAGATTTGGAGACTGAAAGGTCAAAGCGTCAAGGTCAACGGGCCTTAATATTTCTGATTCGGGCTGCATACCATGATAACTTGGAGTGGCTTGTCGGATTGTATGTAACTTGGGTTGAAGTATGTATTATGAGGCCCCAATGAACTGATTAGATTTCTGGAGCTGAAAGTCAAAGCGTCAAAGGTCACCGGCGGCCTAAAAATATATCCTATGGCTCGGTAACTCTGCGATAATCTATTGAGAATGGCCGCGTTGATATTTCATGTAACGTCATGGTGAAGTACTTTGTATGAAGCCACCAATGAACTGATAGATTTTTCAGTTCAAAGTCAAAAGGTCAAAGGTAACCGGGCATAAATATTCTGATTCGGGCTCATTACCCGCGATAACTTGAGAGCGGCCCTGGTCGGTTTTGATGTAACTAGGACCAAGCTTATGTTATAACCACCAATGAAACTCATATTAGATTTTTGGAGCGGAAGGTCTAAGTCCCGTGCTTAAATATTCTATTTGCGGCTCGTAACGCCATAACTGAGAACGGCCGGTTGAATTTTACTGTAACTTGGGGGTGAAGTATGTATTATGAAGCACCAATGAACTGATTAGATTTTTTATGTTCAAGGTCAAAAGTCAAAGGTCAGCCGCGCCTAAAATATTGTCTGATTCAGGGCTCTTACGGCGATAACTTTGAGAACAGCTTGATCGGTATTATTGAGTGTAATTTGGAAGTGAAGTAGTATTATAGCACATTAAACTGACATTTCGAGAGTGACGGTCAAAGGTCGATGCCTGTTACATTCATAAGTTTGGAAATTAGGAGGGGTGCGGAGGATACCCCCATCGGCTGCTCGCAGCGAATTGCTCTACGTTATTTTTCCCTTCCTCCCCTTTTATCCCTTTCCATTCCATCCAATGTTGTCTGTTCCACTTTCTCTCCTGTTTTTATGTTTAAATTTCTTTGACATTAATTTGATGCGTATGTTTGGGTGATTTGCGTTGTGTGTTTCATGTGGTATTTGTATGTTGTGTTTGTGTCGTTAGTGTGTTATATTTGCTGTGTGTTTTGTTTGTATGTGTTGGTGTTGTGTTTGTGTGTTTTGGTTTGTGTGTGTGTGTGGTGTGTGTTCGTGTGTGTGGATTGTATGCTATGCGTGTTTGGAGTGTTTGTTTAGGCGTGCTGTCTGTTCAGATGTGATGTGCTGTTTATGTTATATGTGTGTTTCTGTGTGTGTGTGGTGTGTATTGTTGTGTGTTTATGTATGTGTGTGTGTTGGGTGTGTGTGTGTAGCTGTGTGTGGCTGTGTCGTATGTGGTTGGTGTGTGTGTAACTCGTGCACGCTTATACCTACGAACGATATGAACATCCGATGTAATTCATTCACACCCAGACTATTGGCAGATAGTCCCAAATTAACCATGGCTTTTGCATAATAGGGCGTAGTGTCATCAGTTTCAAAGATCTCTGTCATGTCATCGGTTCTACAGTAAAATTCCAGACATGTCATCGGTTCAGTGTAGCGGTAGTCACCTATGTGTGTGTCATCGCTTGTCGTGTAAAAATTACACTATGAAATGGATGGTCATCGCGGGTTATCAATGCGTGCACGGTAATGGTGTGTGGAGTGTGTTGGTGTGTGTGTGTGTGTTGTGTGTGGGTGCGTGTGGTGTGTGTTGTGTGGTGTTGGGATTTCCACATATCTTATTTTTCACCGGAACACCATCCCCTGTTTGAAGTAATGTTTGAAAAATTAGATTATGTTACTGTTACATTTATGTAAAGTACGAACGAATGTTGTATTCTACATTATTTTTAAATCATACGCTGTTTAAAAATTATTTACTATATTAATCTTATACTGGATTTCGTGTGTTAGCTGTTACAATTTATTTCTAAACACCCCTTTATTCCACACTTTGCTTTTTCGCTGAAACTTCCATTTTTGATATTTCTATCATCTTATTGTCACTTTTACCACTGTGTTAATTATTCATATACCAAATTTATACAAGACTAAAGGTGCATAAATTCGATGATGTATTTTCGGCCTCTAACCGACGATGTGGGCCCATTAGATGCCATACTTTTGTAAACTGCTCGTTGAATCCTGCCCAATTTTGGTGTATAAGGTAAATACAAGTAAGGAATGAGAGATGAACTAAATTACGTAATTTACAGTAGATAAAAAATAAATAAATAGATAAATATCCAATACAATGAATAAACAATAAAAAATTTCTGATCGGGTTTTTGTATTTTAATGGCTGCTACAAGTGATCGTCGGCGATACGCTACCTCACGCTATGGGTAAGTTAGAGTATCGTTGGGCATAAGTTGTGAACGTCGGCAATACGATAAGCATTCGTTGGTATAAGTTATCTATAACTTATCGAAACGTTCCGTATAAATTATACGTTATGCGTACGTCCAACTCGTTATGAGCACGCTATGTATACGTCCAAAAGTGCAAATCGGAAAAATTCAAAGTTCAGCGTATGCCAGCGTTTTATCCCTAATTTGATACGTCAGGCATACGTTGGCTAAATCGTCAAGGTGTGACTGTGCCATGACCAGGGTTTTTTCCGCTCTTCCCTCATTCTCTAGACGACGGCCAGAGCATACTGACCGGAACGTGAAGTTTTCCAAGGTACATGGTTGTACCGAAAGCCTTTCATCGAATAATTAAATAATTTTAACTGGACTTATTCTAAGAACAGTTTCACGTCCGAATCTGGACGCTCCATCGGCTTTTCTAATTTGGTGGCTTGAAAGCTTCATGCCATTTGGTGTAGACGTACTCTCAATTGTTCTGAGTCAGACGTCAAAGGGTTCTATGGATTACTGTACTGTAGAAGCGGCGCCACTGGTGGGCAGGGGAACAGATATACTTAGTATATCTGTGGGCAGGGGGCAGCCGCCCCCTGCTTTTAAAGTAAAGATATTTGGCTTGTAATTTGGCGAGTAATTTTTTGGCGGGCAAATAATGGTTTTTGTCGTCGTCGGCCCCTTGCCCCGGCCCCGCTTGTCGGATGATGTTTGGCTTGTAATTTAGCGGGTATTTTTTTTCCGGGCAAAAAATGGTTTTGCTCGTCGTTGGCCCCCTAAACCCCGCTTGTCAGATGATTTTTGGCTTGTAATTTGGCAGGTTACACAAATGGCGGGCAAAAGTTTTCCCGACAGATTTTTCGCCCTCCTAAGATTTTACCCTGGCGCCGCCTCTGCGATACTATACACTTGGGAGAGCCCATGTCACGGTTCCCCACCATTAATATTGACAGCAGGGTTCTCAGTGTTGACGTAGGCAACTGCACATATACCCCCTCTTAAACCACAATTGCTTCCAGGATCAGACGTGAAATCGTTCTCGACAATAAATTGTAAGCTCAGACGAAATTATTGAATTATTGTTTGTTGGAATTTTATCTGAATGAATCATAACTGACATCAATAATAATCGAAAGATTTAGCGATTACGGAATATTGAGATATCGATTGAGGGAGGAGAAAAATCCCTGATTGGTTGTTATATTTGCTTTGCTTTTTGTGTGTAGAAATTTTCCAGATTTGGGGGAAATTTTGTACATAGCGACGAAATTACATATTTGTTTAAAATCACTTTCATGAACAGTGAACACACATGCTTTAATCCGTACATTTAGTTTTGTTTCAAACATGTTTACACATTTTAAAAGAGAAACATAGAGGCACATAATAGTATAATCATAAGTTTTTAAACTTCATGCTTGAAAACGAAATGTTGGTGGATCACAAAGATCAGTTTTAATGAATCCAAAGTATGAGTAAGCAGTTTAAAAGTTGGAGAAATTATTCGCCTACCACATAGGTATTCGTCACTCATGTCAGAACAATCCTTCACACCGTCACAGACCTTGTTCCAGAAAATACATCCAGGACTAACACACCGAGAGTAGAAAATATCGCACTCTGAAATAGAGAGTAGAGAAAATGTGAATATTTGATCATAGCTGGTTCTTCTCAACATTCTTTGCCTTGTCTTCATTCCCCTCCTCATTCCCCTCCTCCTCCTCCTCCTCTTCTTCATCTTTCATCTCCCCCTCCTCCTTTTTTTTGATTATGATACAGATTATAACAAGTATATTATGTGATATTATATTATATTATTATGACAAAAGTAGTATAGTTAGTATTATACATAGTAATTAATTCTTATTGTTATTATTATTGATTACCCTAACCCTGGTTGTAGTACAAGTGGTAGTTGTAGTAGTAGTAGTAGTAGTAGTAGTAGTAGTAGTAGTAGTAGTAGTAGTAGTAGTAGTAGTAGTAGTAGTATAAGCAGTAATAGTAGAAGTAGTAGTAGAAGTAGTATAGTAGTAGTACTACTAGTAGTAGCACTAGTAGTAGTAGCGGTAGTAGTAGTAGTAGTAGAAGTAGCTGTAGTAGCGATAGTAGTAGTAGTAGTAGTAGTAGTAGTAGTAGTAGTAGTAGTAGGAGTAGTAGTCGTAGTAGCAGCAGCAGTAGAAGTAGTAGCAGTAACAATGTATAACAATGTATAGAAGCAGGCAAGCAAAGAAGTTATATTCGTGCTGTTTTCTTGTTGTCTTTGAGGAGGTATAATGAGTCCTCGTTTCGTGGAGGGGGACATAAACTTCGCTACTTGTTGGAACATTAAACCAACTTTTTCATCTTGTCGATCGGGATTAATCTGCAAGACTTACCGCATGATAATTCGTCATCTTTATATGGGCACTGTACCACTCCATCGCAGAGGTCGCTCACGTTAAACACGGTGTCACTTCCCGTACACGGAAAAGTCTCCTCCGAGACCAATGTTGTAGCTGTCAAAATGGCTAGATGCACACAATAAAAATCATAATTACACCAACATTCCTTATTTGCATCAGAGGTCTGTTTTCAAAATACACGTACAATGAATATATAAATCCTAGGTCAGACTGATTTTAAAGGCAGTGGATCTCATTTGCAAACATCCCCACAGACCAGGAAAAGATAAATTTGGGGGTCAGTTATTTCCTAGAATTTGAAAAATGCGAAAGGAAAACAATAGCTGTTTAGTGTACGTTCTATGATAGGAATTTTTTTCTCGCGAGAAAAAATTCAAATCAGAGTCTAACGGTCACTATAATTTAACTAAAACTGAGTTTTCAGGTCCTATATTTTGCTAAAGGTTCCCAGATGGCATTTTCTTCTATATGCCATTGTATTTACACAATGTTAATTTTGAGGCATGCAAAAGAGATCCACTGCCTTTAAATGAATGAGTTTATTACCAAAAACAAACAAGATAAAATACATATAAAAAGAGCTGAGGTTTACATATGTTTGGTAAAAGGACTCTACGGAAATAGCGAGTTCTGTTAGGTGAGATGTAGAGCCTTTGTTCAACTATGTACAATAACATACTTCACTTATTTAGCATGATACTACATGAAAAAAAAACAATATAACAAGAAATATATATTTTATACACTGTGACTAATTTTATCTGATGGTTGGGTGCTTTGGAATGAATCGTATACATGTGAATAAGTTAAACACACAGCATAATATATACATATTCTTGCATGGAGATATTTGTAAGCTCTGTGCGAAAAGACTGGCTAGTTCTAGATAAGCTGTTTTACATTCATTGGAAGATCATTCCAGATTTGCGATCCCATGAATGAAATTAAGGTTTAACCGTGTTCTGTTTTCACCCTGGGCAAAAGTAAAGTTATTGTCTCTTTTTGTCTTATACTATAACAATTTTCAAAAATCAGATATGACCAAAAGCTGGGTGAAATGTGAGTCATAAATTATAGATATTATATATGCGAGAAATATATGACAAATTTGCTGTTCATACACAATATTAATAGACAGATAAATATGAGTCCAGAGAAAACAACATAGATAAAAATATGAAGATAGGAGAAATGGTAGATAGATAGATGGATATAGAGATAGATGGATGGATAGATAGATAGATGGATAGATAGATAGATGGATGGATAGATAGATAGATGGATGGATAGATAGATGGATGGATAGATGGATGGATGGATAGATAGATAGATGGATAGATAGATGGATGGATGGATAGATGGATGGATAGATAGATAGATGGATGGATAGATAGATGGATGGATGGATAGATAGATAGATGGATAGATGGTAGGATGGATGGAAAGATAGAGGGATATACAGATATATAGATAGATGGATAGATAGATAGTTGGATGGATGGAAAGATAGATAGATGGATAGATGGATGGATAGATAGATAGATAGATAGATAGATAAATAGATGGATGGATGGATAGATAGATGGATAGATAGATAGATGGATGAATAGATAGATAGATGGATGGATAGATAGATGGATGGATGGGTAGATAGATAGATAGATGGATAGATAAATGGATGGATGGATAGATAGATAGATGATAGATAGATGGATGGAAAGATAGAGGGATATACAGATAGATAGATATATAGATACAGATAGACAGATAGATAGATAGATAGACTGTAGGATATTGCTTTGATTTTCTAAAGAAGTACTCATGACCCATAAGTGTAAGATACTTGTATTCGTATCTTATAATTTAATCATGATATAAAGAATGCAATGATTATAATTATGATATATATAATGTAGCACACTACGTTTGTCTGTGTGTGTGTGTGTGTGTGTGTGTGTGTGTGTGTCGTCGCGTCGTCGTGTAGTGTGTGTGTGTGTGTGTGTCGTGTGTGTGTGTGTGTGTGTGTGTGTGTGTGTGTGTGTGTGTGTGTGTGTGTGTGTGTGTGTGTGTGTGTGTGTGTGTGTGTGTGTGTGTGTGTGTGTGTGTGTGTGTGTGTGTGTGTGTGTGTTTCTGTGTTTGTGTTTGTGTTTGTATATGCACTAATGTTGCACTCAATCTCTGTCCTCACGGTTGTGCCTACGCCTGCATGTCGTCCACGTCAGAAGCGGCCTGCTCGATGGAGCTTAAACAAAGCCCAATGAGCAAATGGAACTCGACATGACATGGTGTAGGTATACCAGAACGAAAAAGAGACAATAATTAAAGACAGTATTCTTGATATCGACTTAATAAATGCAACGGTTTACCCCAAAAGTCTCATCAATTTTACCGATCTCTACGCATGTCAGAATTCCCTGCCCTGTCATCACTCAACTACCCAGTGGAACGCAGTCGAAAAACGACAAATACTCGTAAGATATCAGAGGGACGACAAAAAGACAAATCTGCGCTACATGTGTTTCTGGAAAAAACGCAGCCTCTTAATATTGCGTTTATTCTTCCCTGACATGATGATAAAACACGCATCATGGGTGAGATCCATGAAACCATCAATTACTGCGGTAATCAATGGAGTGAATCAATAAATGAATTACGAATTGCGTAAACATTCTATAAGAGTAGAGTCAACCAGAATAAATGTATGTTTTATTCATGCGCAACACAAGGAACAAGCGTCAAAACCATTTCATCAATGTCATCCAAAATCTAAAACACTTAAAACAATGTGCGGGCGTGATTCTGGTCTTTCCTTTCATTTTCCCGGTGGTTTGGTGGATTTTCCCGCTGAAATCCTTCAGGGAGGAGGGCAGTCTGCCTCCTGCCGCCCTTCTGTCATACGCCACTGCCTGTTCCATTAATTCGGTTGAACAATAAAGATACAGATCTGTGCTAACAAAATTCGAAATGAAAATGAAATAAGGCTTAAAAGTTTTTCTTTTTTTCGATGTGATCTCTATATCCTTACCCGACGGATTGTTTCGATGGCAACTATTGCATGTTTTCATCATAATCTTTCCCTTACTCAATTCGGATTATTACGCCGTTTCTCAACATAATAAGAATAAAATGATCTCACAAATATAGTCAATCTGCATATTTCTTTCTTGGCTGCTGTATGATAATTTCAGTGACAATGGCTTACCTAATGTTGGCAGCCATATAGGGTTTCGCAAGCCCGTCAATGATTCAAAACTCTCACTATTCACAGTTATATGCAGCTCACTCTAACTATAGTAATACATTAAAAACATCTAGATAAAATAAAATAATAAAATAAGAGGTCTGGCATTTAGACTATTTCTGATAAAACATAACTGCCCGAGTGAGCCATGTTGACTCATCTCGTCTACATTACTTATTTCAGTGACATTTTATTTGCAGGTACATAAAGTATAATGTGTCTACTCAAAGAGGCGGGTAGGAAATCATCGTAATAACAGTATTTCTTTCTTTCAAAATGGATTGTAATTTCTGAATTCAAATAGTTTGTTACTGATTCCCAATGAAAGCTTCACATTCCTAAATTTTGAATAAAACAATACGATAGCCACATCATGATGTACACCGTAAAAAGCGTGTTTAGCGATTAGATATTAGTGTTTGGAAAGGGACAGCAAAGAAAATTGACACAAGGTGTTTAGAAAATGAACACCGATGTTTAGCAATTTGACACATGGCGTTTAGCCTCTGAACATGTTTGCAAAGTGATAGCAGGACTGTGTTTAGAAAACGTTTACTCACTAAACACAGATTTTGCCGTGTACCATAAGTTGTCTGGAATATAACAGTTGTCTTTTAGAAACGATGCCGTCACTTTCAAGACATAGACGCTGAAAACGATTTAATCTAACACTATTTCCTACGGGAGAATTGAGAATGGTACAACCGGTCTTTAGAACATTCTCATTTCTTAGATACTTAACCCTTTACTCGCTATGGTCGACCACTGTCACCACCGCTAACTCGCTGGCGTCGACTCTCGTCGACAGTCTGCATGAACAAGGAATAGCGCCTATTTAATTGTATGAGAACAATGTATTTCCTGTTCTTTCATCTATTCAAACATTTCCCCTAACATTATGAACGTTTTTTCCAGGCTTTCTTTTTTGTTTACATCATAATAAAAGACACTGTTACCATGTACCATAGAACCATGTATCTCTGATTATTATTGAACCGGAAACATTGTCATACGAGCCTTTGTGTGTATTTTTAATGACAGCTTCGAACATAGTTTAAAACAAAATTGTAAACTCCGGCTCAAAAACCAGGTTGGTCCAATTTACACTTATCACTCAGTTTTGAGACCCATGACAGTTATATTACTTGCTACCAAATATTGGCTCGCTTATTTTAATGAAAGAGGTACAATAATGTTTAACCTAAACATAAGCCATTGACACGAGTGGTTACAACATGTTTACAGAATGACAAGATGTTTCTGTGTATTTGATCATGACACGGGTGTTCATATGCGGGGGACAAGGGGACAACTCCCCACCCGTCCCCCACAGACGCACGCACACACACACACACACACACACACACACACACACACACACACACACACACACACACACACACACACACACACACACACACACACACACACACACACACACACACACACACACACACACACACACACACACACACACACACACACACACACAAACCAAACACAAACTTTCAAAAGCCAATAGCACATTGGAACCATGCACAGTAGGGTGG
>JZLH01S0016765.1:13499-27244 GCA_001188425.1 Eucidaris tribuloides | reverse complement strand
CAGAAATTACATCATTTTAATCCCTTTGGACCCCCAAATAACCTTTCGACCGTCATCATCCTCATCAACACAACATTGCGTATTACCAAGGATCATTTTGTATCAAGTGTGAACCCAATTGATGCCAAAAATAAAGAAAGGAGGAGCAAGTTAAACATGGCCAATCATATCATTATTGACCTTTTGACACACCTAGATGACTTTGACCTCCATCATCCTCATCAACACAATGTGGTATTCCAAGAATCATTTTGTTACCAAGTGTGAACCCAATTGATGCAGAAATAAAGAAATGAGAGCAAGTTAAACATGGCTTCATATCATTTGACCTTTGACCCCTAGATGACCTTTGACCTCATCAACACATGTGGCATTACCCAAGGATCATTTGTACCAATTGTGAACAAAATTGATGCCCAAAAAAAGAAATGAGCGAAAGTTAAATAAAAACTTTAAGAAAAATGATGCACATGGCCTCCTATCATTTGACCTTTTGACCCCTAGATGACCTTTGACCTCATCATCCTCATCAACGCACATGTGATATTACCCAAGGATCATTTTTACACAGTGTGAACTCAATTGATGCAGAAATAAAGAAATGAGAGCAAGTTAAACAAAACTTTAACATTTTCGTAACAGACTAACAGACCAACAGACCAACAGGAAAAGTGATTACTATAGGTCTCTGCCGAACTTCGTTCAGGCGAGACAAAAAATCAAAATCAAAGAGGTGTTCTACATTATATATTTCTAATCTAGAATACGAATCCTTTGTCAATGAATAATCCTCTACATAAGTTTTCTACCTTCCTCTTATGACACTTTGTATAATATAGAGCAGAAGTGATGACGTTGAACTGGTTCAGAAATATGTGGGGACAATAGCCAAACCATAACTGCCCCGTTATCCACTTATATTTCTGAACCGGAGTGACGTCACACTTCGGTACTCTATACGAGTATATTCATCTTTTTTGTCTCCTATATACTACATTATAGTTTAAAACTTGCTTAGGATATTTCGGTCAATTTGATCAATTTTAGCGATTTATACATGAATGTATGTCTTTAACTAAATTTTCATGTCCAATGAAATGCCATCTGCAACGTGTGTCAATTTTAATGATACTATTTTGTTTGAACCATATAATTCTCGATGAACACATACAATGTGCACCCATAAGATACCAACAGAACAATGCGATAAAATATTATTAGATAAGTAGAAATCACAACTTAATAATACCTTAAATGCTTGCAACTGACAGATAACACCCATAGTCCGAGATGAAATCAAAATAGGAATATGTTTTCCATCTCTCCCCCTCTAAGGCAAAAAAGATACAAGCGAAGTGCACGTATCATTCATGGAAACCTCGAGAGTAATTAATTTCATATGCAACCTGCATGAGTTGTATTGTATTGTTGCATTTATTTAAACACAGTAAACTCACAATCAGCCAAAAAGATTGCTTTTCAGCAAGTCCGTGTAATATGAAATCACAAACAAATATGCATAAAAACATAAATTACAACTACGAGATTACAATTCTACAAAAGTCCAAATACGTTACCATATACACACAAAAATATGTTCACACTACGTCCCTCGAGTACTACCCAGACCCCCCCCCCAAAAAAAAAATCCAGTTCCTCGCTCTATCCTCATTTATTTGATATCATACTGCGTATATATTTCGTTTTTAAATAATGGATTGCACTTAGTAAATATGTCGTGTATTCCGCCAAGTTATGGCAGACAAAATTCAACAGTGTTGAATTGGAAATCCCACGTTCATTTTTAACATTAAACCTAATCGCAAGTACTTGTAACATTGAACTTTTTTCCCCTTATAATACCATACAGTTGCGACCAAAAGTATCGTCACGTTCCGAACGCGATTTCAGAAACGAATTTCGTTTCAATAAACGCAAGGCACGCATTTGCTACGCTAGATTTGCGTTTCGTCGCGTTTGAACATCGTTTCTGTTAACGCGTTTGGAACGTGTTTCGGTCGTCACTGTATGTTTACACCATATCCAATGCTATCAAGTAATGTGCTAAACTTAATGGTAGGGCATCTTATTTACAACATTCCCATAACACAACAACACATTATATATGTCCTTAAGGCTATTTATAGAGACTTGTCTGTGAATTCTGAAGATCAGAAATTACCTAAATTTTGAAATATGAGCAAAAATGGTAGTTGCGCATATAGTGTAAGTTCTTGCCACACAGTTTCCAATCTCACTTCAGACCTATTACAGTACTTATCTGATACCAGACGGTCGACCTACTTCTGTACTGGCATGTGTCAGGCACAAAAGGAATGCAAAGTGATCTACGAAACCTATTGCACTTACTGTAGCTCTTAGTGATACTGTCCATTGAGGTAAAGAGAGACCTGCACGCACTGTCTAGAAATAGACTATTAGTCCTATTAAATTTTTGTCACTACAAAACAAAATCAAATCGCAGTGTAACGTTTACTATAATTTCATTAAAACTGCGTTTCTAGCTCCTACACTTTGCTAAAGGTTCTTAAATAACATTTTCTTCTATATACCAGTGCTTTTGCACAATGTTGAATTTTATTTTTAAGCGTGCAAAAGAGACATCTCACCTTTAACAGCCCAATTTTGTAGTGCGTAATATTTCTCTGTCAATGAGATTGACGAAGTTTTGATATTGTTTTTTTGCCTACCACAGTTTAGTTTTGAACATTTGCCTACTGTTCAATTACAGAAATTGTTAAATTTTGTGAAGATTAAATTTGGAAAAAAGGGGGGTTAAAATGTGATGCTGAAATGGCTCCGAAACCTCAAATCTCCTGGCCAAAATGGGAGAGTTTGTTCCTGGGTATCATCCCTTTTCAAGGGCAACCGACCCGAGCGGGAAAACGGGCTGTTGCAAATCCCTTAACCAAGTGGCCGGCGATATAATGTTTCGTAATTGTCGAGTCTCATGGCCTATAATTGAAATCGTCTCACCTCTTCATTAATCAACGCTGTGCAAATTCATACCCCCAACGCCGTGGGCCCAAAGTGATATTGCGACGTTAAAAGAAAAATATTCCATGTCTACATAAACAGAGCGCCATTTATATCGCTAAATGAATGTGATTTACGTATGTAAATTATGCCCAAAGCGCCTATTCTTCCGCTTACGTTTATCAAATTATTTTCTGCGCAGCCTATGATGAATCCCCGACATGCTGGGCCAAGGTTTTGGCGGGAAATCGTCTGGTCTGGACAGCAGTGTGTGACGTCACGGCCCCTATCAGGGGAGGCGCCACGGACGGGGGAGGGTGGGGGTGGGGGCGGCCGCCCCTATTTTTTTCAAAATAATGTAAATAAGGTGGATTTTACGGGTTTTTGAAAAATTCGCTCCCTTGTTCATTTGGCTAGTAAAAAATGATTGTCGTCTCGTCGATGGCCCCCCGCTTGTCGGATGATTTTTGGCTTGTAATTTGGCCGGTAAACAAAAGTTGGCAGACAAAAAGAAATTGGCGGGCCAAAAATGGTTTTGGTCGTCATCGACCCCCTGCCCCCTGCTTGACGGATGATGTTTGGCTTGTAATTTGGCAGGCAAAATCAATTTTTGGCAGGCAAAATTTTCCCGACAGATTTTTTGCCCCTCCTAATATTTTACCCTGGCGCCGCCACTGGCCCCCATACTCCTCCTGTTCCCCCAGACTGTTCCATTCATCTCACCAAGTCGCCGCAAGCGCGCGATGAATACAGTAATCAAATCTACACACACGCGACCCCAGCCCGTTGCGCCCTTGCAAGAAGAGCGCCGCAAATTGGATAACGCCCCGCGCGCGTATCGGGACGATCGTGTGTGCGACACAAGTCGGGCGTATGGCCCGCACGACGCAAATCAACTATTATTGAATTATATTCTTATTAATTGCGGGGGTATCACCGTAGGGGTATTCGTACCTTTACACAAAAGCGATAATCAGACAACGGTTAGAATCGTATATTATCATCAAGACGGGAATCAACATCCGCTGGAATTATACATCCGAGCTACATATTTTCCTCCGCTGTGCATGCCTGTCCCCAGTGCGCACTTTATCACGGGCTACCACACCTATTCAACAGGCCACCACAGTTTTCCCCGTTGCTGGGGCTTGTAGATATATAGATATATAGGCCCAGTTCGTTTCAATGATTTACTGGATGATATTCTAGACTTCTAATATCATGGTATGTCCCAAATATACTCCTCGGATACCTACTGTTGACACAAGTCCTTTTGGATTTTTTGTGAACTTATAAATTATACAGGGTGGCCGAGAAAGAATGCAACACCCACGATCGCTAATTTCTTCACCATCATCAGCAAACTGTCATTGTTTTTTTTTTGTTTGTTTGTTTCGTTGGTTAGAACATTCTCTTTCCAATAAAACGATGCCCTGATCATTAATTTTAGTCAGGTGTTTCAAATCCCAGGGCCATTTTTCTTAGACAATGTCATTTCCCAAATTTCCTACTTTTTCAACTCCACCGATCGTCGAAACCTTGAGATTTCTCGCGACGTAGCGTGCCATAAAATCAGGTAGGCCGACAGACAGCAATTCCTCACATTGTCTTTATTTTTATCAAAGCGAGGGCATTCCTGCGGTTTGTTTGCGTACAAGCTTAATCTATGGCACGCTGTAAAGAGAGAATATTCCGGTATTCCGAGGATCAGTGGCAAAAGAATGTTCTTACCAATAATGAAACAAACACCGATTACATTTTGCCGATGATGTAGAGGAAATTTGCGATCGCAAGTGTTGCGTTCTTTCTGGGCCACACTATATATTCATGTTTATGTGTATGTAGGTATGAACGTGTTTATGTATGTATGTATGTATGTATGTATGTATGTATGTATGTATGTATGTATGCATGTATTTACTTATTTATTTATTCACATATCTATTTTGGCTGTAATCATTCTTAAAGCTCGAAAGTATTAGAAATAATACACTTATCATTTCAGTTGCAACCTGTAATTTTTGTAAATGCACAAATACAACACACTACATTAATTTTTTATCCAAAATCCTGGAAACGTTCAGTTGTGTTTATTATTTATACTTCCTTTTCGTGTACCCTGCAATACAATACTTTTAGTGTTGCATTGAACAACAGAAATACCTTGGCACTTTAAGGAACCTATGCACTTCATCGAAAAGATGTCGTGGTCACATTTTGATATGAACATCATATGTACATAGTGCAGGATTGTTACATGTGTAATTAGGTGTGAAGAAGAGAAAGAAAGAAGAAGAGAAGAAGAAGAAGAAAAAAAGAAGAAGAGAGAGAAGAAGAGAAGAAGAAGAAGAAGAAGAAGAAGAAGAAGAAGAAGTAAGAAGAAGAAGAAGAAGAAGAAGAAGAAGAAGAAAGAAGAAGAAGAAGAAAAGAAGAAGAAGAAAAAAGAATAGGAAGAAGAAGAAGAAGAAAGAAGAAGAAAAGAAACGACAATGATGAAATGAAGAGTGTGGAATTAGGGTACTAGATAAACAGAGGAAAGAAAGAGGGATGAAGAGACAATTTGCTTCTTAAACGGAGTGATAGATTGAAAGATGAAAGATGAAAGAAGAAGAAGAAGGAGAAGAAGAAGAAGAAGAAGAAGAAGAAGAAGAAGAAGGAGAAGGAGAAGAAAGTTCACGACAATGTGCTTTGATTTTATATCAGATAAGTAGCCTCTCCTTGATTCATACCAAGTTTGAACGTAAAGTCCGCAAACGCAGCAACATTATCATCTTTCTTCCAACGTGCAACATAATACCAGGTGGAAAAACCTCGCCTCAAGTTCACAAACAATTTCTTGCTCATTTCCAGTAATATAAATGATATTAGGCTGCGATGGTGTTTTATCTAATTACTGCTGCCTTTTTCACCTTTCACGGAGAAACGATGATTTCTTCAGCATGTTGAGTCTGTTTAGACAACATAGAAGATTGTTTCCTACGTTTAAATAGAGGTAACCTCCACTCGCAGCCGCTGTAAAATGAAAACGATCACAAATTAAATGAAATTTATCGCTTGAGAGGAAACTGAAATAGACGGTTACAATATCGCGCAGCCAGCGATCATTGTCCGGTCCAACATTTTAAGGAGTCTTTAAATGCGCAAATTGATAATGAATAACTGTGTTATAAAAGATAGCCTCGTGGCGCATTCATCGGCACAATACCGTTTAGACGGGGGCTTGATTGTCGTGTATAGAAAGTCAAATTGATGTAATTAATTGTTGAATTTGTATGGGTAAAACTGTCGGAGCTCGAGATATCGAGAAACATTGGCCATCGTCAGCAATTAGATGATTGGGTATCTGTTTGGATACATTATACAGAGCGGAGTAATGGTTGAAAGGCGGATTGCGTGGCTTGCATACGTTTATAAAATTAAGTCACCTTTATTTAAGTACACACAATATATATATTTTTTTGCGATTATTAGACCGTGGAGTTAGTACCTTTCGTTATTTAAAGATTATATTTCTGATTTTATTTTGTTTTATACACGACGCAACTACATGATGTCATATTTTCACAACGATGTTCCCCATACGAGCCGTACATCAATGTTATTAATTTAGTCTTATTGTGCCAAGTGTTTGACAACGTTTAAGAAAAAAAGAGTTCGTAATACATGTAGCTGCAAAACTCGCCGTGTCGCAAACTCAAATACGTCGTTGTGTATTTGCTTGATCGTACTTACAAGATATCATTTTGATTTAATTTATTCGCGATTCAAACTTCCGAAAAGAAAACACCAAGGTGTAGTCCTGAAAGAGATACTAATGTTGAGCACTATGGGTGGACCATTATAAACTAATTAATTTCCATTTTCATGATTTTTGATGAAAATTCGCGTTCGGAGAGCACGCGCGACGGGTCCCGCGCGTGCCGTAACGTTGGTTCGTCGCATCTCGCCGGAGTTTTGCGGGGACGTCTTGGATAATAACCGTACATGATCGGTGAGCATGTCGAACGAATTTAGCTGACTGGTTTTGAACTTACAATGGTTGGAAAATTATATTAAACTGGCTATAGAGAAAAGGCAAGGAGATGTCGGCATGGTGATATGAATGAGATAACAAGAAATAAAATAAAGCAGAACAAATTTGGTTTGGAAATAAATGGCGGGAAAGTGGATACAACACTTGCCTAAGAGGGGAGGAAGGTCGTTGTACTAGTCCCTGCAGGTTAGCAACAAAATAGACAAATAAAAAAAATCTCTTTGCCTGTTTCTTTTTCTCGATAGTTTATCAATATCACATCAACCAGGAGCCACTAACTGATAAAAGTTGCCTACTATACGTAAGGATACCCCCCCCCCAAAGAAAATCGTAAAATAACAGCATAATTCATATCGAATATACATATTTCTGCCTTAGCTTGGTACAATGAAAACCCTTTAATTTATGAATACTATGAGTTTTGATCATATCTAAATACTTGTTGACTATTCTATTATGTTATGTTGAAAACAATTAGAAGGTATAGTGACATGTTTGGCAGATATAAAAAATGCCTCTCAAATCAAACTGGTTGACAGACATACTGACGGATACACAAGCTGGAGTGTATCTCCTGGCTGGAAGGATTTATCTTGAATTTGTTTACTCAAGCCTAATCCAGCATGAACATAACTAGCATTTTGTTTCTTTCGAGCCCCGATATAAATAGAGTCCCATTGAAACCTACACAACAGATTTGTTTGTCACAAGGCACACTGATGGAAGTAATTTTAGAATGAGTCAACTGCTGGCCAGTGACGTATCTAGGATTTTTCAGTAGGGGGGCACCGAAAACCAGGTCACTGAGGGTCGTCGAGATCTTCTATCAAGAGTTATAACGAACAAAAAAAGAAGAAATAAAATATATAAAGCAGAAAGAAGCGTGTCACTAATGAAGCATGCTCGACTGAACATTGAAACCTTGTTTCCTTTTGTCTCGGTTCCCCTTGTTTGACAAAAAGTAGGGACAAAGTTCCGCTAATTGTGTACTGTCACGGCAACATCACAATTGTGAGAGGTCTCTAACATAGCTGTCGTGCAATCCTTTACCCTTCTCAATGGCAGTGATGAAGAGCGTCCAGCTAGGTCGTCGACACATTACTACCCTGCGTTGTCCATGGCAGTGAGAGGTCTGGACCCGCTTTCAATTAGAAAGGGATTACCCTGATTTCTCATGATTTGTAAGCAGAGAAACAACTATCCATGCTGAAGTGGTCGCTGAAAGGACTTCAGATTCTTCATGATGCCTGTCTGGCAAATCAGGCAGCATTCCAGCGACATCTTCAAATTCAGCAATGCTCTGAGTTTCTCAAGGCTAATATATGCTCGCATCCATGTAATCTGGAGAATCATCAGATGTTGGATCACACACGCACCATCACCTTTGACCATTTTCGTAGTCTGCTCATCGACTAATGATGCCTTAGTTATCATAAGAGATACTTCCTTTGGGCTCTATGCTGTACCACAACGTTCTCTTCAGGAACTCCATCTGTGAAATCTGGATGCTTCCCATGCAAGGTCAACCATAATCTTTGACGTGGACCGGGAGCACATCTGGAATAGTGAAGTTGGTTCCAGGTGAACACGTAATTGCACAACTTCATCGATTTAACTAGACATAGGGGTGAAATCTCCTTCAGCGCAGGGAGCGAAGCAAATTGGCAATGGCAGTAAATTCCATGTCCATCACCATACACCAGATAATAGGCAAACATCTTTGACTTGAACTATATGGCTTCTTGCCCATACTTTCCTGACTGTCCTGAAGCCCTGCAAGAGAGTATGCCGTCGTTTTTTCAACATCGTTGCAAGACGAGGAGAAAGACTTGGTGCATGTACCTGGTTCGTTTGAGGTGGTGATGCTGGATGTGGAGGAGAAAATGACCTCGGCACGTCCACCTGTCAGGATACCCCTGCCGTGACAGGCCCAATATGCCATACCAGAACCTTCCGTCATTTTACTTCCATGGCTTCAATCTGACAAACTCAAAATGGTATTGACGCCATTTCATTGATAGATGGTTTGATCCATCCCTAATACAGGTATTTGCCCTGGATTGAGATATTGGATAGCATTCTTGTGAGTGCTATTGTGTGCTTTAACCATTGAAGACTGACGCTGCCTTATCGGGAAATCATCGGCAGAAGGCAGTCATCAGCTCGAGGCTTCAGGTATCTCATGCATAGCGGCTAGAATTAAAACAGCCCATGTCACGTTGTCTTCTCATCCAGGCTCATGGTCATGTAGTCGAAGGATGATTTTGGATGGCCATGATGAATCCATGTTTTATCTTTTTGTTTTAGCCGATTCAATCGCTGTCTTCCCAGGTCTAACTGCCTTGTGTAAACGTTAGGTTAGAAACTCGATCTTGAAAAATTTTAGTTAATGATAGTCGCCATTAAATTTTTCATTGTAGATTTACCCTTCAAGATAATGAAAGCATTGTTTGGCTATTAGGTGAATGTTATCTGAATTGTGCACAGAATGAGTAGTTTTGGTGTGCATAACAAAACTCTCGAACTTACAAGGACATGGTTTACATCTATCGTTAATACTAAGCATTAGTGCAGGCGCGATGGGCCAAGCCAAGGCGCAGGACGAGCCGCAATCAAGAAGAAAATGCTTGCCTTGGTAGGTCTATGAAACAGCAAAGAAATGTTGGCTTTTACTGTAAACGACTTCATTATTTTTTGGAGGGCAATTATCGTCCAACTTTAATTTCTTTTAGTGTGAATGTTTTGATGAAATCACACAGAGCCTGGTTAAGTCATAGATCTGACATTATTATGTCTGTGCTAATTTGACAAAGAAGTTTACGCCTTTGGATGCGGGAGCCAGTTAAGCCCCGGAAGGGGGGGGGGTACTTTGCCCAGCTAAGGTAAACGGGAATGTGCGCTCTAATAGGTGACTTTTTTTCGCAGAAAAAATCTTTAAACATGAGTATGGTTTTTGGAAAAAATCCTGAACATGGTATCGGTTTTGTGGGGGAAAAAAGTCTTAAAACATGGTCATGAATTTTAATATTTTAGTGATGTTACACTGGATATTTTCGCCTTTGTCATCGGCTAAAATAGCACAAAAAATGCCATTTTTTCTTGATAAACCCTTAGGTAGCCATTTTCCCTAGCAAAATTGACTCTTACAAAAGGTTGGGTTTTTCGAACTTCAGCGGCACACGCCCGTCAGAACGCTAAATCGTGAGTACCCCCTCCCCCCTCCCGGGCGTTAAGTCTTCTGTATGGGTTAATTAATAAAATGTGTCACTATCAGTATAATTTCAGATACACATTGTAATTTGTCAGTGGACATAGTAAAGTTTTAATATACCTATACCTGCAAGTTAAGCAAAAAGCATCAACGAAAAAAAAAGTGAGATCGAAATGGAAACGATCTCGCTCGCGAAGTCTTTGCCATAGTTTACCATGTAATGATATAGACATTTGCACAGGCGTGCACTAAAGAACAAAGCCAATTAAAGGACATTCCATTGAAATCCAATATGGCGGGCCATGCTGAAAATGATCCCAAAGCTATTCCATGTGATTCGTTGACACCCTAAAATGGGGGTATAGCCACTGAAAATGACTTTCTAGCCCCTACTAGTTCAAGAGATATTGACGAAAATAGGTTCTAGCTGTGTGGCGCATTTTGAAAATCCAATATGGCGGCCATCTGAAGTTAATCCAAAGTTTTTCCAATGTGATGTCGTTTGACCACGATCCCTAAAATGGGGGTAATAGCTCACTAAAAAATGAACTTTGCTACCCTAATAGTTCAAAAGATTTGACGAAAAATAGATTGCTGAAAGGTGCGGCCATTTTGAAATCCAATATGGCGGGCCCATCTGAAGTAATCCTAAAGTTATTCCAAAAATTTGATTTGTTGAACCCCTAAAATGGGGGTATAGGCACTGGAATGAACTTTCTAGCCCTACTAGTTCAAGAGATATTGACGAAAATAGTTCTAGTGGCGGCATTTTGAAATGCCAAGATGTCGGCCATAAAGGGGGCATGGCAAAGTGCTATCCATTCAATTTTGCTTGAATGACTAATCTCGAAGTACCTGTGTGCGCAAAATTCATGGCTTTTACTCCGGAAGTGCACACTTCAGCCTAAGGTCGCCACTACATGAGATAATCACCAAACGAATCATTAATAAATTGAATGAAGTAAATGAATCAGTTGAAAGTAATGAATGAATCAACTCAACCAATCGATAAATCAAGCAATGAGATGTGTAAACGCAAGAGAAAAGAGCGAGTATTTTCGGAGCTCGCATCACAGTTTTGTTTCAGATGGATCAATTGCCTGACGACGGACCTGTATTACGTCATGGGGTTGGATCAGATCGTCTCCTCGGCCATCCCATCATCGTGGATCAATAACCTGGGATAGAAATCAATGAAGTCTTCGATTCCATCTCATACAGTAGGTCAGTCGAAAGAGGTTACTTAATATAGTAGATAATAATAATAATAATAATAAGAAGAAGAAGAAGAAGAAGAAGAAAGAAGAATGATAAAGTAATAATAATAATAAAATACATGTATAATAAAATAATAATAATAAATAACAATATTAATAAACAATACTACTACTACTATACTAATAGTAATGAATAATGATGGATTGATAAATAATAATAATATTAATCAATAATAATAAATATAATAATAATAATAATAGTAATAATGATGATAATAATAATAATAAATAATAATACATAATAATAATAATTAATAAAAATAATGATAACAGTAATGATAAAAAATAGTGATACAATACCAACATTGAAGCCAGCCATAGGGGTAATTCACAGACAATAGGGTTTATTGTCACAATAGGGAGAGTACATTAAGGCGAAAAAAGTGTGTGTATACGAAAGAATATGTCGAAGAACAAAAGAATTAATTCTATCACTAAATTTCTAATGTTACATTTCGAGTTCGTTTTTTAATTCGTGTTTTTAAACTTACCAATATTCTGCGAAGCGGTATTTTTTATTCACGGAACACCGACAAACCTGCAAGAAGTACATGCGTCGATATCAATTGAGAACTAGGGCCTACACGGTGTGGGACACGGACTATAAGTGAGTACATACTGATTGAACGGCAATAAACAAACACCTGCTATCGGGAAGCGATCCTAACTCCGTTAACTCTTTCTTGAATCTTATTTCAATTCTTTATCCCTCTTCCGCCTTCTTGCGTTACTGCCGTCAGAAAATCGTTTAAATTTTCGAAACTCCCAATCGTGGGTTCCCTTGTGAGTGTTTAACAAATTATTTGATTAGCCTTGAAGAACCCCCAAAAGAGGCAATGCTATTATACTGTAAAGAAATCATGCGCACCTCCGTGTCGATATAACGTCAAATGGCATTCTGTCCACCCGCCAAAATGTGAAAGGACAAACGTGAGGCATTGCTGACATCGCATCTCTGTCGCGCGCGCGCGCACGGCTAGACCATGTATAATTGGCAGACGGAACGCAACTTTCCAAGAAGACGAGTAGAACCTTTTACGTTGACATCAACATCCTTCATTCAATACAAGGAGCTTCAGGGCCCTCTTGTTCCAACAATGCTTTTGGGCCCGCAATCCAGAAAAGCGCGTCTTTTAACTTCAAGTGCGTCCGCTCGCACGAATTATTTATATCATATTTGGCAAATTAGATTGGAGAGTCTCTTCTCTCTTTTCGATTTTTTTTTACGTTCCTGCGATGCTCGCTGTCTATTTAATGTGATTATCGCGTATCAAGTATCATTTCGGCGCCGTAATTTACCTATGTACTAATGACTGTAGACGTCTATACCGGGCGTGAGACTTGGATTACACGCAAAGCTGGGGCGCTGCACGATTCATCACAGCATGTACACCCGTGGTTGTGCTGGCAGACTACACGAAGAAGGGCTGGTCTGGTGCAAGTGTGAAATATGTGCAATTGGGCGGAATAATATAAAACAATCTCTGAATTTTGACTTTTTGTAGAAAAAATTGTTATGTTCTGTGTTCTTTTTCGCATATGCAACTTATCTATCAATTGCTAATGAATCAAGCATAAAGGTAATGAGTGACGATAACGATAAGAGACTGGCCATGACAGCACGCACCACAATTTTTTAAGCACACATGCATCGACAGACTCAGACAGACAGACACAGGCAAGACACAGCAGACACATAGATACACAGACAGACACAAACACACACACATACCACACATCACACATACACGCACACAAACAAATAAATAACACACACACACACACACACACACACACACACACACACACACACACACCACACACCACACACACAACAATATCTAATATATACCTCATCAGAAAGATCAGAGCTCTGACCTTTCTATGAGGATATTTCAGATAACCTTAACACCTTATTATCCTGCTTTGGATGCTATAATGTAAAATAATAGTCAAAAATCTCGGGGGGGTCCCCCCCCGGATTTCATTAATGATAAACAAAACTAAAAGGGCATTCAGAATCTGTTATTGGTGTGATATGACCTTGGATAAAGCTTAGCATAAAGCGACGTGACGGCCCCCCCCCCCCCACAAATTTCGTGTGCCCCCAAGGTGCCCCCCCCCCACAAAACATGAAGGAAGCAAAAAATGTGTGTATGCGCACCCCCCCCCGCCCAATTTATTTTTGGTGACCCCTACAAAATTTCAAGGCATCGGTGCCACCCCT
>JZLH01S0016765.1:0-13474 GCA_001188425.1 Eucidaris tribuloides | reverse complement strand
TATGTTACATGTTCGCTTCCAAAGCGCTTGAACAGGCCTAGGTGTAAGTCTGGATACTTTGACTTTGGCTTGGGATTCGTGGTGAAATTAGAGCAGTCTGTATGACTAGACTAAGTGTCCTCAAAAGAGACTCCATATCTAAAATGACATTACTTGAGATAACTGGGCTCAATTTGGGTCATAAAAACCTGTTTTCTATATGATGAAAACATTAGTCGGAATAATATACAAAACTAAAATTACACAGTGGGTTCATATTGTTCATGACAAGGTCAGAGTAAGAGAAAGAGGCCATATCACTGCGCTTCTGAAACAAGTACAATGGCGACTCTATCTACAAGGCTGTCAAACCTAAAACTTCCAGATTTCACACTTGTAGGGACTATTGAGCAAATAGGGTTAATGCATCCATTATAATTAATGGTATTGTCGTCATCATTGTCCTCATCATGCAATCATCACATCATCATGCATCATCATCAACGCAATCGACATCATCTAAGGTCATTTTTTTATCTCACTTTGGGGGGGGGTGACCCTTCATCTTCTTTGATTGACCTTCTTTCAAGCTTTCCATTTAAGGTGTGTCTAACTGGGGAGATTACGCGGTAGATAATTCTTATTATCATTGGTTCTCCTTCCTTCAATTGCCTCGCATGAATATAACGCACGCTACACTTTCCCATTCTTATCACTTGTGAGATCTTTACCAATCAATCACTCATTATAACAGTCTAAACTAAACACTACACAAAAAAGTAAGTTCCCCCTTGCTTCAAAATACCTAACTTTTTAATGAAATAAGTTTTTAGCAAATAACTGGCAGGAACGTTTCCGCCACTCCTTGACTAACCTCTGTGTGAAAAATAGATTAAATCTGTCAGCCATGCATGAAGTGGAGCATGCAATTAAAGGCCAAAAAAGTGTCACTTTTCAAAGCACATGAAGTCATCTTCTTATGCCAAAATAATGGGTAAATTGGCTTTATTTATAAAAGTGAGGTCAACTGAACACACTGACATGGTTACAACCTCTTATGTCCATACAACGTGTAAAGATACATGCTTTGCTGAAAATATCGAGATTACAATTTTTTCATAAAACTTAATGGATTTTACAATTTCAAAATTGAGGATGGATGGGAAAGCTGTTAAATTGAGTTCACTGAAGCGTGAATATGCGAAAAGGACCCAAAAAGAATTGTTAGGGGTCCAAATGATAGCTGAAACATAAATAAGCACTTCATCATTCAAACAGAAACAGAATTTGTCAAAATCCTGCATCACTATATCCCTCAAATGCCCTTAGTGACTTGAAAAGTGACATTTTGCCTTTGATTAGCGTGCTCACTCATGCATCTCCGACGGATATCCCATTTTCACATAGAGAGTAGAAACCCCCTTCAGACAGCCCAAATTCGCCTGCTCATGAGCGCTCTCGGCCTTACTCCTGCCGGAGGTGTCTTTTAGAGCCGGCGAAAAGGAGTAAGTTGATACGCTTCACCTATCTGTCTGAATGAGTTAAGCCGCTCTCTGCTGACTGCGTTTGCGCATGATGCATTGCCAAATTTCACTTAACTCTCCACGCCTGAAAACAAAAGACAATCGCGGTACAAATATGCCTTCCATGTTTAGGTCTCGGCAAGGTATAGTAGTGACTCCACCTTTTTGGTGTGCTGTGTGAATGTTTAAGAGCGGCGAAAAGCGTAGCTGCACGCCAATTCTGTGCTAATCTGAAGGGGTCATCGAGGGGTTTCAAGACCCGCTCAGAGCCGCCGCAGCTACACCCTTTTTCTGTCTGAATGTGGCTTTAGTCATTATGGCAAAACACTCCTGCCAAATTATTTTGCCTCAACAACCATTTCGTTAAAAGTATATGGAATTTTCAAAAAGGGGGAACTTATTTTTTGTGTAGTGTTATGATATATATTGGCGTGCATTTCATCAGGTGGTTCTGTGTGCTTTCACAAAAACAATTTCTGTTATTACTCCTAGGGTGTGGAGTCCTTTTATGTAAAACACAGAAAGGTGACTATGTTGAACATTTGTGACGAAAAGCCTGCTGTGTGTAAACACAGTCCTTCATATTGAAATGTTCATTTCTAAATTATTTGTTGTTTATACAATATGCTGTTCCTTACTACTTAACCGCAGTAATGAACACATCAGCACTGTAATAATTAAGTATTTTTATTTACCCAGGGTAGCCACTTCAGTCAAGCAGACTGTTCTTCCAAGCGGGGCCGCTGCATAACATAAATGTTATTATTAGCCTCTCTGTCTAGAATGCAGCCGGCGCCTGGCTAGAAAGCAGAAGTACCATTTTATAAAAATCTTGCGTATGACGCGGCCGGGGTCGAACCCGCCGACCTTCCGCAATGTGAGGCAGACGCCTACACTCGCCAATCACACCGTGTGTATACATCTGTAATAACTTATTCTCTAAAGTTTCACTAATGATGATGTCAAACACCCTCTGTAGTTGTCTTTAGCATCTTGTTTTTTCCATGTTGGCAGAACAAGTTGCTGCAGGGCTAAAACGAGACACACAGCCGTTCTAGTTTTTTCAGTGTGCCACAAAATGGACCCAACACGAAGAAAAGAGCTAAAACGTTTTCTACCGATTCTGATATATGATGATGATGCAGTTGAACAAGAAATGATACAAAAACCTCGGAAGAATACGCTCGGCCAATGTTTTGCAATAGAAAGGTAAATGTTGATTCAGCCGTCTATGGAATGTGAACGGAAATATGCCATTCTCTGGCGGCAGGTTAAAACAGAAAATACCCTAGCGGTATTGTACGCATCCTCCTCGGATTCGGAGAGAGTCAATTCTGATCTCGTACCAGAGAAAATACAGCAAGATATGTAGAGAATGCTCCACGAGCCTGCCAAGCAAGCACAAGAATGAAAAACTGACATCTAATCATTACAACCAAGTAAGCTAACAACGTGATATATTTAGCGTTCAGATATGAACTATTATCAGTCAAATGTTGGTATTGAACTGGGAGCTATTTAGTTCCCTTTCACAATAACATCCCTTTTGTGAAATGATCATCCGAGTTACGCATTACAGTTCGAATACAGTTGAGTCTAACAGAAATGTTAAGAAGTGTCTCGCCTACTGTCAAATTGGGTGTAATGAATTATGTCTCCTCTCTCTGTACCATACCGTACCATGCCAACCCAATGCATACCATGCCAGAGGTAAATCTGGTTCATTTGCTAGTGTTCAGGCAAAAATGTGGGAAAAAATGTGGCCTCTGAGGTACCAATACTACACTTGACTCTCTAATCTGAGGGAATCACACATTAAAGTATTGCGGAATGCGTGCAGGTGCTTAATGCAGTACGGTGCCGTTCGCCTTGGAACGGTACGATTCACTTTAGGAGAGCACTTGAACAGGCCCTTAGTCTAAGTTTCTGTACTGCCTTACGATTATATAGGGCAAAAAAGAGAACAGTCTAAAACGTAGACAAGAGGGCACCAGGCCCCAAAGTTTAAAACAGTAAATGTAAGCATCACAGGCTTTCCAATCATATAACCCCAGACACATTTTTCTGATCATAGTGTCTGTATTCTACCCAGTTTGTATGTTGGTCCACACAAGATGTTGTAACACCATTCTGTCTGTTGTTACAGTCACATTTCACACCCTTCATGGTCGTCTTTCTCCCATAGTTGTCTTCCAACCCAAGGCACAGTGAGTCAACTGAGTCACTGTGTTTTCATTAGAAGATGGAACAATTGAGCAGTTACTCGTTACAAGTTTTGGGGTTATTCGTTTTTGACTTCTGGAATTCAAGACACCTACACACAAAATTTGCAATCATAGTATTCACATTGGGCCACTAAGTACTGTCATTACGAAGTCATTTAATGTGTGATGCTTACATTCATCACTTAAGAATATTAGTAATGGCAAGCAGATCTAAATTTAGACTGCTATAAATGTATAAATTTCAGTTCCTCTATTTCAAGTTGTCATAAACTACTCACTTCATCATGAGTTAGAGTTATAAAAGTGACCCAAAAGGCAGATGTCTGTGGTATGGCTAGACAATTGCTTCTGAAAAACAAGTATATTGTGTGTGTGTGTGTGTGTGTGTGTGTGTGTGTGTGTGTGTGTGTGTGTGTGTGTGTGTGTGTGTTGTGTGTGTGTGTGTGTGTGTGTGTGTGTGTGTGTGTGTGTGTGTGTGTGTGTGTGTGTGTGTGTGTGTGTGTGTGTGTGTGTGTGTGTGTGTGTGTGTGTGTGTGTGTGTGTGTGTGTGTGTGTGTGTGTCGTGTCGTCGTGTCGTCGTGTGTGTGTGTGTGTGTGTGTGTGTGTGTGTGTGTGTGTGTGTGTGTGTGTGTGTGTGTGTGTGTGTGTGTTTATTTATTTGTTTGTGTGCGTGTATGTGTGTATGTGTGTATGTGTGTGTGTTTGTGTCTGTCTGTGTATCTATGTGTCTGTCTGTGTCTGCCTGTGTCTGTCTGTCTGTCTGTCGATGCATGTGTGTTAAAAAAATTGTGTGCGTGCATGTCATGGCCAGTCTCTATGTTATCGTCACTATTACCTTTATGTTGATCATTGCAATTGCATAGATAAGTTGCATATGGAAACAGAACACAGAACATACATTTTTTTTCTACAAAAAGTCAAATTTCAAGAGATGTTTATATTTTCCGCGCAATTGCAATTTCACACTTGCACCAGACCAGCCCTTCTTCGTGTTGTCTGCCAGCCACCGAACGGGTATACATAGTTGTGATGAATCGTGCGCGCCCAGCTTTGCGTGTAATCCAATCTACACGCCCGGTATACGTCTACCAGTCATTAGTACATGTAAATTACGGCGCGAAATGATACTGATAGCGATAAATCACAATTAATAGACAGCCACATCCAGAACGTGAAAAAAAAATCGAAAAGGAGAAAGAGACCTCCAATCTAATTTGCCAAATATGATATAAATTATTCCGTGCGAGCGGACGCACTTGAAGTTAAAAGACGCGCTTTTCTGGATTGCGGGCAAGAAGCATTGTTTGAACAAGGAGGGCTCGAAGCTCCTTGGCATTGAATGAAGGATGTTGATGTCAACGTAAAAGGTTCTACCGTCTGCTTGGAAAGTTGCGTTCCGTCTGCCATGGCGCGCCGCGACAGACGATTCCGATGTCAGATGCTCGACGTTTGGTCCTTCTCACATTTTTGGCGGGTGGACAGAATGCCATTTGACGTTATATCGACACGGGGTGCGCAGGATTGTCTTTACAGTATAATAGCATGCCTCTTTTGGGGGTTCTTCAAGGCTAATCAAATAATTTGTTAAACACTCACAGGGGAACTCACGATTGGGAGTTCGAAAATTTAACGATTTCTGACGCGTAACAGCAAGAAGGGAAGAGGGAGAAAGAAATGAAATAAGATTCAAGAAATGTTAACGGAGTTAGGGATCGCTGCCCGACTCAGGTGTTTGTTTATTGGTCAATAGTTGTACTCACAGTCCGTGTCGCAAACGTGTAGGCTTAGTTCACAATTGAATCGACGCATGTAGGCCTACTTCTTGCAGGTTTGTCGGTGTTCCGTGAATAAAAATGCCGTTCGCAGAATATTGTAAGTTCAAACACGAATAAAACGAACTCGAATGTAACATTAGAAATTTAGATGATAGAATTCACCACGAGAAAACGCTTCAACAAGTCTACATTTTGTTTTCAAATTTTGCTTGCTGTGAAGTTATCATTTTTTCTCGTATTTGTTTTTCGTATACATTTATTTTTCTTACTATCAGTTGTATTGACTGTTTCATTGATTGGCTGATAAATTGATATATTGGTTGGTTGATTGATTAAGTGATTGATTGATTGACTAAGTAATTGATTGATTGATTGATTGATTGATTGATTGATTGATTGATTGATTGATTGATTGATTGTATTGCTTACACGCATGGAATTCGACTTCGGATTGGCAGTATGACCTCACTCGTTCATAATTAATACTGCATCAAAAATCTCACGAGCGGCAAGACATTTTTTTTTTCGTAGCATTTCTGAACCCGGTACATGAAGTAGGACATGCGGGATCACTCGGACACAATCCGATACAAGAAGTACACCATTCGAAAAATCTTGGCATCAGAACAGCCTAAAGACATCAAAATAAATGCAACAATTGAGAGGATGAAGGCAAAGCTTCGCTCCGACTTTCGTCTAAAGAATACGCCATGTTTTCTGAGAGACATTATAGTTACCACTTTTTGCGTCGGGGTCGTTAAATGATACAGGTATCTAGTTTCAGACATGAAAAGTTCCCGCGCACTCCGCTCGTACCTTTGTGTTTAATCTCTGGACGGTGTATCAAAGGGCATCAATTCCACTCCAGTAATCCTCGCACCCCTTCAAAAATATGCTAATCTCCGTAACAGATACATTCGTCATGAATGAAAGTGTGTTGGAAGAAAACAAGAACGAGAATTATAAGACTAGTTCATCGTCGGCAACGCCTTAAATTAACGCGACTACTAATTAGGCTTTTTATGGGCCGACTAATGAGACCGTCCGGCCCCCTCCGACATCATATCGGAATCACCCGCACGTGGCCGTGTAAGCGAAACGTCTGCTCGCTTTGAGAATAAATATTCAACGCAATTAGAAATTTGACACGTTTTGTAAAATTACAACGTAACCAGTAAGCTCGCCTGTAATTCTTTTCATTCCTAGCGACGATTGGGCATTAAGCCACGCTGAAAATTGTGTTTCTATTGGCAAATGTCCTGCGATTTAGAGGGAATATGTCGTGAGTGTGGTCGAACTGACTGGAGTGGCCATTGACACTATTAAAGTGACGAAACAATCGAATAGGGTTCTCGTGTTTAACGCTAGAAAGTTAATATAACATGGACCTACATACAGTGTGGCCCAGAAAGAACACAGCACTTGCAATCTCTATTTCTTCTACATCATCGGCAAAATGTAATTTGTTTTTGTTTCATTGATTAGAACATTCTTTTTCCAACAAAATGATACCATGATCGTTGATTTTTTAGTAATGTCATTTCCCAAATATTCTACTTTTTCAACTCTACCGATCCTCGGAATAACGAAATATTCTCTCGTATAACAGCGTGCCATAGAATAAGCTATACGCAGACAAACCGCAGGAATACCCTCGCTTTGATGAAAATTAAGACAATGTGAGGAATTGTGGTTAGTCTTTATGGCACGCTACGTCGCGAGAAAATATCGATGTTCCAAGGATCGGTGGAGTTGAAAAAAGAAGGAAATTTAGGAAATGACATTGTCTCAGAAAAATTGTCCCGGGATCCCAACGCCTGATTTAAAAATCAATGATCATGAAAAAGAATGTTCTAACCAAGCAAACAAAAAACAATGACATTTTGCTGATGATGGTGAAGAAATTAGCGATCGCAGGTGTTGCATTCTTTCTGGGCCACCCTGTATAATAGCGAATATCAAAGAACGGTAATCTAACTCACACAGAATTTCAAAATTTATAGCTACATGTAGCACGTGAAGAAAGTGAAACTCTTCATCTTAATTGATATTAAGTTCAAATGATAAATCACACTCATTGATGAATAAATTGGTCTCAAAGAAGACAATGGCCTGCACGCAATTCAAGATTGTCTTGTTCAAGAATAATTTTCTCTTCAGTGAGTGTGATTTGGCATGTGAATTTGATATCAGTAAAAAGGAGAGTTTCACCGTTTGTACATGCTAGCTTTAGAGTTAGGCATGTGTGCTGAAACCAATAATGCCCAAAAGTACCCAGACATATCCTTCTGGGAGTGTTCGTTCAGCTGTCCACCCCCTCCACCACCACCATCGCAATGTGTTCTTTTTATAATCATAATTTCGTGGAGAATTTGAACATCTCCATCTCTACACTTGTCCACATTTGTAACTGAAAAAAAGGGTTATCTCGCTGTCTCTGGTTCTCAAACAATTTCAAATCGCTATAATGAGCTCTACTTTCGCTTGTATCCCCTTTTGCGGGGAGCACATTGTCAAAATAAACTTATTATTATGCTAGACAAACTTGCTAATGAAAACGAACTCAATTTCAGCTGAAGTGCAACTCTGGACTAAAAAGAAAACTACGGAAGCACCTAAGTGCCATTCGACTTGACGAGATGGCGAAATATTTTATCTTGGTAAGTCGACCTAGCCATATTATGTCGACATATCGACATTGATTGTATGTCGACATGGCGACATAGGTTATCTTGCTATGTCGATTTCTAGAAAGTTGCATGACGTCATGGCGACATACGCTATCTTGCTATGTCGACTTTAAGAAAGTTGTATCGTCAGTATCTTGCTATGTCGACTTTAATGGCGGCATACAATATGTTAAAAGTTGACATGGCAAGATGATGTATGTCGCCATGTCGACATACAATGTTGATTTGTCGACATAAGGCTATTAAGTCGACTTGGCAAGATAACATATCTCGCCATCTCGTCAAGTCAAATGGCACTTATTCCGTAGAATACAGACACAAAAGTGCGAATTCGTCAAAACCATTCTCCGACCTGGCACAACATCCACAGCGAGTGATCACGTCTTAAAAGAGGAGCAGATGACACGAACCCGTACTGGAAAAGTCAGTTACATCGGATGATAAAATAGAATGAGAGAGGAAAAAAGTGAGAGGGACTATATGAAAAACTGGCGAAATCGAGTCTAATTCCACTTTTCCCGCGAGAGACAGCACTGCAATGAATACTATGATGACATTACCACGGCTGGATGAAGATGGGCTAAGATGGAATATACTTTAAGTCGAATTGCGTAGTCAACTTTGTCAGTTGGAGGATGTACAGGGTGAGCCAAAAATTCTCACACGGAGAGTGAGATTATACGCCTTAGATTCTATTAAAGGCCCACTGTCAAGGGTCAACTCAATCACCGAGGGGATGTGAACTAGGGTCAGGGTTACAGCACAAATTCGCGTGGTTTTGCACTTTACCTTGATTTCGGCAGCATGTAACCCCCTTTTTGTTGCCCACCCTGTACCACCCTGTACTAGCATGGCGAGTATTTACTTTCGAATTTACTCACAGTGGTGTAGATTGCTTGTCGTTCGGGTGATCTGAGGGGTGACTGCTGCTCACTGAGAGTGTCATGAATATATTCACATACTGTTTGCATACTAATTACTTCTAAATCATTATGTGCTGGCGAATTGTCATTTCAAAGTCAAGACACGACAATTTGAATACGTGAAAAATTACGTGTATTTTTCTTAAACACACATTAGTCCTAACATTTCAATTTATACAAGTTGGAATAATAGCGCAGAAACAAGGTTTATATTACGCAAATGCTGTACTTATTGGTATTTACTCTATAAACTTACAAGCCACTATGGCGTGAATTATAACTTTCAATTCAAAATTATATTACATAAACATATTGATGGATATGTTCGTTTTAATAGAAGGTAATCATTTTCTGTTTCCAAAATACAGGACACTTAGGGGAAATATGAAAAGGCATAGAAAATACATTTATTTAGTAGTAGTTGTAAAACGTAGTAGTAGTGGTAGTAGTAGTAGTAGTAGTAGTAGTAGTAGTAGTAGTAGTAGTAGTAGTAGTAGTGGTGGTGGTGGTGGTAGTAGTAGTAGTAGTAGTAGTAATAGTAGTAGTAGTAGTAGTAGTAGTAGTAGTAGTAGTAGTAGTAGTAGTAGTAGTAGTAGTAGTAGTAATAGTAGTAGTAGTAGTAGTAGTAGTAGCAGCAGCAGCAGTAGCAGTAGTAGGATGTAACGTAGTAGTATTCAGTTATATTTACTTCATGATTAGACTATAGTTATAATTACCCTCGTTACTCAAAAGTATTGCAACATACACTATAACGCATGCATTTTGAGTTGAAGGGGTCTTTCTATATTGACGTCCTACTGAAGTTTGAAATTGGAAAATAACAAATTATTTGAAAAGAAATCACCCACAGCAGAGGGGCTGGAACATAGAATGTAACCTTTTTTCGTCTCCTTGTAGGGGTGGGGTGTTATTTCACACTAGCATCGTAATCCGGTTTCATATTTCCTGTGAAACGGTTTTGATGGCTTGGAAAGACTACCAACAAACAAAAAATGCCAATGTGTTCCTCTGACACGGTCTCAGAAAGAAGACACAACGCCGCAAAAACAAAAGCGCCTCCTATCTTCATAAGATAGTGATAAGGAGGATACGCCCCATATTTCAGAAAAGGACCTCCTCAAGTTGTAATTTCTTATTCTTTATCAATTCTAAAGGAGGTTTATTATTGGAAACATCCTAAAATTTGCTGAAATGCGACCTTTTAGTACATTTTGATATAATACTGTGGAGAGAAGGCCATCATCTTTATATTAGTAGCCCTATCCTCCTTATCACTATCTTATGAAGATAGGAGGCGCTTTCGTCTTTGCGACGTGGTGTCTTCTTTCTGAGACTGCGTCAAAGAAACACGTTGACATTTTTCGTTTGCTGGAAATCTTTCCAAGCCATCAAAACCGTTTCACGGGAATTATGAACCCCCCCCCCTCCCCACCCCTACAGGGAGGCGAAAAATGTTAAATGTTATGTTCCAGCCCCTGTGCTGTGGGTGCGCCTGCATTTGATAATCCCTCCGCATTGGAGAAGGAAGGAAAAAGATTGTCCATTGATATCGTTTCAAATGATTTCTTATTTTCCAATTATAAACTTCATTAGGACGTCATTATAGAAATATCCCTTCAATTCAAAGTGCATGCATTACAGTGTATGTTGCAATACTTATGAGTAGGGAGGGTATTATGAATGCAGCCTGTAATAACGATTTCTGTATACGACGGGCTCTCATGAGCAACTTTTGTTAAAGGTATATACATAAAAATATAAATGGAGTTACGGAAATGGTCTAATACTCTCAAGTTGTTTATGAAAAGTCAGTCTACAAAGTGTAATCGTTACTATATTGACATTTCGAATAATAGTACAAATAAAACCTGCACGATAAGTTGACGAATTATTATCATTATCACTATTTTTAAGACTAATCAGCAACGGTTCTGAAACGATTTGCTATTGTTGTTAATCTAACGTCTACTTCATCATCACAGAAAGTCGAAAGCTAATAGCCTCTAAACGTTACACTAATACATGTATTTCTAATGCTGCTAATTAAATGCAATTATAGCTGTCGTGATCCATCAAAACCAGTCATTGGAAAAATAAAAGAAACACGATTGTATTTTAATTTGATTTATGATTTATAAGCCCACGACGTAAACTTTGATTTCAAAAATTAAAATTGCATCGAGAAGAGTTGGTAGAGTCTAATCTGAAACGTAGACAGAGTGGTATGAATGAATCGTTATTATTCAATGCGGCGACATAATACAACTATTAAATACGGAACACATTGACGGGAAACGTAAGCCGGGTCAGGCATAACCAATGTTTTGTCCCTTTTCTGAAGTCGTCTGAATGGTGTTAAATATCCAACGATTCTTTTCAGTTTTATCAGGGCATGACGGCCCCTGGCCATTACTAGATATAACATTAGACAATTACAATCATAAATCATGCCACGCGTATATATCGCATTCCAAGCGCAAGCCACACAGTGTACATGCTTCGCTATTTTTTAACCGTCTAATCGTGCACTGATGATAATTTTGCATTTATTGATATGAATTATTTGTAGGTGAACACAATCTATTGGTTCTTGATATTTTTGCAGAATTCTATAAGGAGAGATCAATAATGTTTATATTAATTACGTTATCTATATAAATATTGTTCTTCATCATCAAATATAATCGAGCAAATTAGAAGAAGTAAACAAAAAATGCCCTATAAGATCCAACTAGGTTGTAACTTATACCAGTATATACAATGGACAATGAGTTTATTGGAGGAAAAACAATCATTCATCAGTATTGACTCAAAGTAATAGGCTAATATTTTGGAGCTTCATCTTAAAAGATTGTCAAACTGTAGGCTATGTCTGAGCTGAATGCCATAGAATATCTGAATATCTCAACACCCTAGAATACAAAAGTTTGGAAAGTTATGCTGCCACTGGGAAGATATACACGAATAAAGTGGAAGTCTACTAGCTATCAAGGGTTATATAATATGTTTTGTTGTATTTTATATATTCTATGAGGAACCTATGTTATATGAATGTGTATGGTCTCTCTTATTTTTTGTATCATATTGTATTTGTTTTACATGTATGTTATATCGTTGATGCAGGGCCCCCGAGAATAACAGTATTAAACTACTGATGGGGTAACCCTGCTAAAAATAAAGCTCAATAAATAAATAAATAAATAAATAAATAAATAAATAAATAAATAAATAAATAAATAAATAAATAAATAAATTAATTAATTAATAAACAAATAAATAAATAAATAAATAAAAAAATTAATTAATTAATTAATAAATAAATAAATAAATAAATAAATAAATTAATTAATTAATAAATAAATAAATAAACAATGTCCAATCCGGTGGAGGAGAAAATAGACTAGATTTACACACAGTAAGTCCTTGGGAGGAAATGGGTAGGTGAGTCCGGTCAACTTGAGTGCTTGTAAATTTTGACTTTTTTAAAGCACTAAATCATCATTCTGTAATACAATTGTTTCAGGACTTCATTTTTAGAACTCAAAGACACTAAGAGCATGGAGGATAATGTAGTTCACACTTTTTTTTTTAAACTGTGGTCATTGTAAGCCTGGGGCTTTAAAGTATGGCCCATATAAAAATAATAACCCATAGAAAGCTAGACAAAGTTGTCACAGAAGTGTCTAATAATAACAGTACAACACAGAAGGAAGGTTTGAGCATAAAATTTTCACAGCAGAAACCTGACGCAGTATACTTGTAGTATCATTGTGTCCTGAATTGAAGACCTCTTCCAGTATTGATATTTCCCTTTAAAGGCCGGGGTGTCTCTTTTGCACGCCTAAAATTTACACTGGTTTGTGGAAGAAAATGCTATTTAATAACCTTTAGCAAAGTGTAGGAGCGAGGAAACTCTGTTTTAGTGGAATTATAGCAAACGTTTGCATTCGATGTGATTTTTTGTCTCCCGTGACAAATATTCCACTAGTAGCACTAGTCTATGTTTAGACAGTGCATGTAGGTCTCATTAGCTTCATGGATAGTGCCATACATTACATGTCGTGCAATAGGTATACACGTAGATGACCTTGCATTCCTTTGCCTGACACATGCCAGCACAACCATCTGGTACTGTAATCAGCCTGATATAGGCCTACCCATGGACGTTGTAGGTCCATGATATACCCAAGTGAGAGTTGGAACAGTGTGCCTAATGGGAGGGTTGCAAATGAGGTTCCCTGCCCTTAAAGCCAGGCTTACTCCGTTGGGTTCATTCAAATAACGGAGGTGATGAGACAATCGTCGTCAGATAACAACGGTATGCAGAACCGAACAAAATGGTATAATTCAATTTCATTT
>JZLH01S0016761.1:0-18518 GCA_001188425.1 Eucidaris tribuloides | reverse complement strand
TTAAATGTATGTAAATCTGGATCAAAGTTATTAAGGGGATCATTCATTTTAAACAGGAAAAGGAGTAGGTTTGATAACTATTAGCAAATTCATATTCAAAAGGTGTTGTTACTTCTGATACATCATATAAGTGACAAAACAAGCAAAACAAATATATCAACATGTAGACAGACATAAAACTGTAAATTCAAATATAAACATATAACAAAAATAATATCAAAAACAAAACAAAAAGATCAGATCGTACTGAGAATGTGAGAGCCAGTACATATATTTTGTTTACATTCATTTTACATTAAATTCGTGATATATACATGTACATGTTAAAAAAAAATAGGTATTACAGCGGAATAGATTTCGCCACACAGTCTATTTTGTTTTAAAGTTCAGTCACTCACAGATAGTCAAGGTCTTCGACGCATTTGATTATTTTCCTCTGAGTTCTGTGGCTATCCGATTTGTTTATCACAAATATTCGTCCGTCCATAGACCACGCTGCTTGGACTTTCACATGTTGCTGGGCCTCCTTCAGAAGTTTGCGATTGTACTCTGTGAGGTCTTCCTGTATGCCCATGCCTGTATTTTTGAGTGATTTCCTGTTCGCGATCAACATTTGGCGGTACCTGTAGCTTGTGAGCTTGACGATCACTGGTCGAGGGGGTAGCGGTCCACCTGATTGGCTGGGATTGCTCCGTTTTCCGATCCGATGGCTACGATCAATGTGATGTGGTTGCAGATCCACTCCAAGTTTTTCCTTTGCTATTTGGCACACAAGTGTTTAGGGTCCATTTTGAAAGTCCATACACGCGCATGGTGTACACCTTGTAATGACACTGCCCCCCCCGCCCGGGACTTTGTGGAATTTCCCAATGGTACAATGGCGCGGTGAAAGGTCGAACTTACATGTACTTGCGTTCGCTGCCTGTATAGGTGTGCGTGTATTTGCCCATTTTGCGTGAAATTTATCTTAATTTCCGGACATATTAGGGGATTTAGTGGTCGATTTTCAGCTCAGAGTGTCAAGTAAGTAGATATCAATAATGATATAAATATTCTATCTATATGTTTTACTGACTTTGAAGGTAAGATAGGATTTTTGATCGTAACATCAGGATATGTCGTCTGCATATGACTGTGTACTGCTTGCAAATGATTGTTGCGGTATGCAATATCTTTTACTCTATATTCCCCTTGCTTGTATGGGTGGGTTGCTGTGGGTTTGTCAGTCTACGTGGCACTAATTTTCCATCATGCTCATAGAAATATGCCTAGTACTACTAGTAGTAGTGGTACTACTACTACTACTACTACTACTACGACGACTACTATTTGCCACTTTTCCTATCAGGGGTGACACGCTTTTATCCGTACTTAAGTCTATCCGCGGTTAAGTCACGCATACAAGCAAGGGGAATATAGAGCAAAAGATGCTATATTGCCCCTTGCCGCACTCGGGACTAAGGTTTAATTCAAAACATTAACGGTTTCACAGAGCCCGTAAGAAACATTCAATATGATTCATATTGACAATTATCAAGATACTACCATGGACCCTACTTGTCAGACATGTCGTTAGCATTAAAAATCTACAAAAAGAGAAAAAAAGGAAGAAAATTAACAAGAGTCAGAAAAACTTACCGCGACAGCTTCATCGGCATTTTTCATGTGACGTCACACACCTCACATAGATTTGTCCCAGTCGTCTGTGGACCGTAATTGCCTATCAACTGACTCGGTCTCCATTGGAATAACGCCATCTACGTTCGTTTTCATATAAGTGCCTGTTTACCAAACCTAGGAGCCATCGCACAACGTTGCGCTTACTCCGCCAGTCTGTGGCGCAATAATAATGTAATTCGGACAACCCGGCTCACCGACAATCTGGCCTACGCCAACTCGGCTTGCTAGTGCGGACTATTCGGCCGGCTTGGCGTACCAATGTTTGGTACGTCGAGCCGTCCGATATGTCGGCCAAGCGCGGCCGGGTTCTCCGTGGATCGGCCTGTCGGTAGGCCGGGTTGTCTGAAACTATAAAAGTAATGCGACCACGACCAGAAATTTGCTGCACGTTGGCCAAGCTGCTTTTTATCTAAAGGCAGATTCCGGTGCAGTGGTTACATTTTTATTTTATTTTTGTGACTTATGGTCGACCAAACAGCAATTGTGATTAATAAGGTAAGTCAAGATGATTTTAATATTTCAGCTTCATTTTAAATGTGGAGATGAAAATTTGTAGGAAATAAATATCTACAAATATCGGGCTATCACTGTCGACGGAAAAGTCTATGGAGTGCTCTCGTGAGTGGGTTAAGTCTACCCATAGTAATTAAAGCGCACGTGGTGAAGCAAAGCGCCAATGGGCCATTCTTTGTCACGTGTGTGACCAAAAATATTACAAATTGCAAAATGTATCTCATGTAATTCCAAAGGCCTTGCAGGTACATTGTTTTGAAATGTAAATATATGTCAATAGTGATCAAGTGAAAATATTTAATGTTATGTTAATCATACTTATTTAGGGTCAGAGGTTTTGTCACGTGTGTGACTTCACACGGAAGATGATTTTTTATAACTTAGATTTAACTTGCAAACTCCGTGAATTGTCAAACTCTACAATGTTTGTAATTCTGGCAGACTTTCATTATAGTGTAGTAAGTAGGAAAATGACAATAATTATTATTTATCTCTCACAAGTATTTTTAATGTATTTCTTTATGTGATGAAGTGTCGTCACGTGTGTGACATTTGGGTCGTCACGTGTGTGATATGTATATGTATAGCATACATGTACATCATGGTAATTTGGCAACGTGTCTCGTGAAGACCATACACTAAAACAAGAAGTATCAAATCCACATTTAAAGGTGTTTATGGTTTTAACTGATACTGTGAAAGGGTTAAAGTTGAGTGACATGATTGGGAACACTTGAAAATGCCTCAAGAACCAAATGAGTTGAAATATACACCAGCTATACACTAGCAGGAGTGGATCTCCCACCTGAGAGGATTTGTCTGTAATTTGTTTACTTAAGGATAATCCTGCATAAACATAGGAGTATCTTATTTTTTGCCGGGGACGATAAAAATAAGCCCCATAGAGAGCCACACAGCAGGTTCCTGTGCTACGAGTGATGTTGACATTGTTTATTTTAGAATGAGTCAACGTTTGACTACAAGATTTTCACCGTCAGGAGAATCCTTGCCTAGTTTACCTGATTCTAGAGTAGTTTCAGCCCAAGTTGAGGACTACCCCCAATCATGTCATTTACCTTTAATATAGCTGTACTTCATTAAGTGAACACAAAAGAACATGTTTTCATTATTTTAAAATCAATTTTTTTTTTATATCACATGTTCACGTTGCACACTATCTTGGGTACGTAACACCTAGGCACCAAGATGATGAAATAAATGCACAAACACATTTCTTTGGGTTTAATGTTGTATTTTATTGTACACTACATGACTTGTTTTATGATAACCTTGTAATAAATCTACATCTTATTTAAGACAAGGTTCAAAATCTGACAACCATTTGACTGACAAAAGTGTGAAAAAAAATATTTAACAGGGAAAACTACGTGTTAAAAAATGAATCTAGGTTTTTCTAGGGTAAAAATAAATGTATTTTCAGTTTTTGAAACCTAGAAGCCTGTATCTTTCATACTTTTTTAAGAAAAAAAAAATCATTTATGGCCATTTTTGGCCCAAAAAATCCATTTTGGGGTGACAAAATTTTTCGCCAGCAACTTTGAAATGGTTGTAGTAGCCACAAAATAAGATTAATATTACCCTTTTTTGTTTATTTTCATTAGTTTGTAGCATATTCTTTCCAGTGAGACTGTATTGGCTGTAATTTTCTTTTGCATATTTTGTGTTCATTTGCATATGTTCTACTTATTATTTGTATGTTTCATTTTTTAAAGTGATGTGAATAAATTGAATTGAATTGAATTGAATTGAAAATTTACTACATACTTTACATGCGGTAACTCACAGATATTACCCTTTGCCGTGACAAATGATACTACAAAAAGCCCCTTTTTCAGAGTGATGTGTCTTTTGAACCACTATAACATCTGATAGGGAGAGGCTAGAAGGCTGAATTTCCCCTTGTTTTATGCAGAATGTAATTAGCTACAAGCTTATTAGGATTTGATTTTACTTATATATTAAAAAACTGAAGAAAAATGCAAAAATGCTACCCCCACCCCAAAGTGTAAATAAAATCTGTGCATTTGTCAAAAAAATATTCTGGGAAAGCCACTCGAGCTACAGGCCTGAAAATTTAATCAATTACCGGTATGCCCGTATATTTCCCCTACAAGTGATAAGATTTCTGATATGGCCGCCTTCATACTTTTTTCAAAATAATTCTTTTGACAATTTAGATTTTACTAATTTTGAACCCAAAGATAAATGCACACCCTGTACAATCTACGTTTTCATAATGTATTGAAATTCATGGATATTTTCTCTTCAAAATCTACCCACCTGTTCATATGAATACATTTTCAATACCAACAAGAGTGTCGCTGGGGCGAGCACATAATACGCCCGCCTGTAACGCGGAAAATGAAAACATGTCACTGTGACCTTGACCTTTGACATTTTGACCTCAAAATCAATAGGCTTCCCTGGGATCTATGCTAGTATCATACACACCAAATTATATGAGCGCTAGGTTAAGTTAAAACTGAAGTTATCGCGTTTACAAGGACTTCACAAGGTAAGATGAAAACATGTCACTGTGACCTTGACCTTTGACCTTTTGACCTCAAAAGCAAGTCTATGCTAGTATCATACACACCAAATTATATGAGCCTAGGTTAAATTAAACCGAAGTTATCGCGTTTACAACGACTTCACAAGGGTAAGATGAAAACATGTCAGTGTGACCTTGACCTTTCACCTTTTGACCTCGAAATCAATAGGCTTCCTGGGATCCATGCTAGTATTATACACACCAAATTATATGAGCCTAGGTTAAGCTAAACTGAAGTTATCACGTTTACAAGGAAAAGTTAACGGACGGACGGACAGACGGACACCGAGCGTGATACCATAATACGTCCCGTAGCCGGGCGTATAAAAATGCAATATGCATGCATTAGTTGTTGCTATGTCTGGCAAGCCTCCTGCAAGCTGTCAGGTTGCTAAGAGCAACCTTTGTCAAACAGAATGGTATGCATAAAATTTTGCATTTATTATGAAAGTGTTCTAAAGGCAACACATGCCATAGTCTGGCTTCCAGACATTTACATGTACATTAACCTGTCTTTTTTTTTATTGATAAGGAAACTACTGTCTTCAGTTAACTGCTTTGAATAATACAAGAGTCTTGATTTAGGGCAAAATAAGTATCTCTGGAGGTAAAACAGTCAGAGAGTAAGTGTACTATGGAGGTCAAAAAGTTGCATGGTCTAGAACTGAGACTACATTATGCCCTATAGCTTCACTGCAACATACCCAAACAAAACAATTATGACAACATCGTCACGTGTGTGACCAACTAATTTGCTTGTTATTAATTAAGAATGACAATTTATGGTACTCATATTTGGTGTAAAGTAAGACACAACCAAACTAGCTTTTGACACACAAAAAAAATATTATCAAGACAGTAGTTTTCTGCTGGGAAAAACTTTCCTGTCACGTGTGTGACATTTAAAGTTGGTTAATTTGTTTTGTTAATTGCTCATTAATGAATGAATAAAAACTATTCTTTTTAGGTGGAATTAGTTTGAATGGGTATGGACAAACATATGATCACATCAATCTTCAGAAAGAAAGTTATTACACTCACCTTTTCACCAATCTATTTAAGAGGGAAAATGCTTAATATTGACATTATAACACATAGTTATGCAAATTTAGGCAAATTAGCATGGATATGGACTTTTTTCAAAGAGAAAATATCATTCAAATGACTTTGGATTATGCTTTGCATGAATATGCAACTGAAAATTTCAAAGAACAAACTTCATTTTTTGACAATTTGTTTCACTTTTCAAAGAATGGCCCCAATCGGAAGTGTACGGGCCTAGAAATCTTCTCATGTACACTGTACTTGTATTCAACACGATTTCTTTCGGTGTGGTTTGTGTATAATTTTCATGAAGTATCTTCGGGTCGGCCTGATATGATCCTGGAGGACCACTGTCATTACTAGGTATACAACCATAGAAAAAAATGTGCATTGCAGATGGCTATCGGATACCTATCTATGCCATCCGATAACTATCGGATGGCAATTGTACGTGCAAATTAGATACCATCTGTAAGCCATCCGCTAGCTGATGGCCTGCTGATGGGTACATTTCCCAATGCCTCGGGTTGTACTGCAGATGGGTATCGGCTGGCCATCCGATAGCAATCGGATGATGCCATCCGATGACTATCGGATAATGCCATCCAATAACTATCCATATTGAAAACTTTCGCGCATCTGCTCCGAACGCAGCCGCAAATCCCGTTTAACACGGGAAATAAACATCAAAAACAGCGCTTTTTGATGTTCCGGCCGTGATTGCTTAAAATAGGGAATGTTTCTCAAAAATCTTCGGACGGTTTTTGAAAGTTTAAAACGTTTTGCTTAAGATGATACCAAATTCACTGTTATTCTAATAGAGGAAACGGTAGTAATTTTGACTTTAAAATTTCCCCTTTTTCAGATTGTGTCATTTTCCCCCATTTGGGAGGGTGGTTAACACACTCAATGGCCTGTCAAATATTACTGGAGCGTTATACAAAAAAAATCTTCGGACGATTTCTGAAACTAGACATTTCCAGCTTTAAGTACATGTAACAATGATATTTATTCCTTGATGTGAAACGGTAGTAATTTTAGCATGAAATCAGGCATATTTTTCTCATAAGTTCGGGTTCGCTAACCCTATCACGTATTGCGACCACGTGTGCATGCACTCAGCGCGTGAATGCGACGCGCGCCATTGGTCAAATAGGCGCGTCTGACGAGACAACACATGCAGCCGGCCAATCAGTAAGCGTGAATTTCTACCCCCATAATTACGCCGAAATTGCCGTCTCGTCAGCAGTACATGCCAATATTTTTGCTTAAAACTTTACCGGAATATGTTTAATAATGGAATCAAAGGTCACTACTTGAAAAGAGGATATATTTCCCTTCATTTTAGTGTCAAAATTGTGGAGAGGTAAATGATTTTACATTGATAGTAAACCCATTGAAAAGTTGTTAAGGATTTTTTTTGTTTGTTTCGTTATTTTCGATGGACTATTTCATCGTTCTTTTCACAAAAAATGCCAAAGATTGACACTGGATTGAATTCTTTAAAATTTTTCCTGCAAAATGATACATCATTCGTTTATAAAGCCCAAGGTAAAACGAAAATATCATTGATTGAATATGCCTTACACGGCGCGTAGCTGAGTGACTGACTGTCTCGGCACGTTTCGGAGCTTTAAGTTTTCAATACGGATGGCAATTTCACATGCAAATTAGATCAGCCATCCACTGGCACAGTGGGTGTGCAAACATGTAACGGCAAATGTGATGTGTGATATATAACTACCAAATGATAAGTAAAACCTAAGTCAAACTCAAACTGTTGCACTTCAGGGTGACCTGTTCCACAATAGGTTCAGAATGATAATGATAATTTCAAGAGATAGCCCCCAAAGTTGCCCAAAAAACGCTGAATGTAATGTGTATAATGCCGGAATTGCCCATATCTGTAATATTTTCTGCAAATTTTGAATGACGTCATATTTTCACAAAGACTCGTTTTAAAAAGTACAAAATTAACTCTGTTCTTCAGTTTAAGTTTTCTGGCTCCAAGTAACACCTTAAACACCTTAACACCTTATAAATCTGCAATATGAGGCCGTACATACCATCTCCAATACATTCCACACTGGTATGAGTACAGCTAGACAAAACTTAAGGCATGGGACTACAATGAATGATTACGTTGTGCTTGAGCTAGCATCAACCACTGATTTTACATTTTATGATGTAAAATGAAATTACATTAAGACAATTTTGATCACTTACTGTACTTGACACAAAGGATCAGTTCCTAACTTCCTATAACTCAAATGCAGGTAGTTTAGTCCAGAATTGTAGAGAATTGCACCACTATAATCTTGAACAGCTGTAGGAACTTATCCATTTTCATTTGTAGAACTTAATTTCCCGCCAATTTTGTAACTGACAAAATACCTGATGGCTTCCTGATAACTCTTATTTTTTTAGAAACTAAGCTTGCTGATTTTTTCCTGAAGGTTGAGTGAGAAACTGTTTTAAAAAACTGTGTTTGTGATGTGTTTCTAATTCGTCGCGTCAAGCGCAAGAACGCCCTTAGACGCGCTTGATTAAAAAACCGTCAGTGCAGAAAGGCCTTATGGAACACGCGCGTCAGAGCAGAAAGGCCCTTACATTACATGTGCGCGTGTATACTAACGGCATTATATTGCGGTCATGCGCGTGTTCCGTTACGGCCTTTGCGCAACGGCGCGCACGTTCCATAAGGGCCCCGTAAGGGCCTTTCTGCACTGACGGGTTTTTTAATCAAGCACGTCTAAGGGTGTTCTTGCGCTGACGCGACGAATTATCAAGTGGCCACCGGCTAACCGATGTCTTGCTGATAGAAACTATCAAGAAGACATCAGGTACCTGATGCTTGCTGATATAGCTACATGTACCAAACAACTGTCCAAATTCTATCCGGTAACCATCTGACAGGTGGCTATCGGATGGTATTCTTTTTATATGGGCACTATGCTCGTACATGTAGGCCTACATACGTGTACAAAATGGACCCTACACAAGTAATTATCCTTTCATCTCAGAATACCCTAAACAAGTATTTGGTCATGTTTACCTCTCCCTAAACAAGACAGTATTTTCAAACCCAAGCTGTTGTAAAAGTATACCCTTTTCCCCACGATTTTGATACTATTTTCACTGTATGCAGGTACACCGCCCAGTCGTAAAAACAACCCTTTTTGGACTGTAGGGCAAGGCCATTTTTCGTGATTTTCCGAAGTCCCATCCGTGGTATTTTACAAATCCTTAATGATGATTATTCAAATATTACTAAACCCATAAATCCGATTTGTTATCCGAATACCATGTGCGCGTTTTTGAGAAAATTAATTAAATGTGACGGTTATTTATAATGTCGTGACCAGTGTACAAGCCACCGGGGACTTTCACCGTGTGCAAAAGTAAATTACGTGGATGGAATGTCATTCCGTCATATCCTCATTCGCAAACTTGGGAGTGCTTGACAACCTATGCAGTCACAATGCTTTTGTGAAACCGAAAATGTGTGAAAACTGAATATGAATTTTGATAAAATATTTGAGTGCAGCCATTCTATAAATAATGGAGAATAGCGTGAATTGCTTTTGTTAGGTTTTTACAAAAGAATACCTTCTCTAGCAGTGCATTCCAATGTGCATAGTGCCGCAGGCATTCATAATCATTAATAACATAGTTGTAAAGAGTAAAAGAGCGAGTACTGTTCGTGTCTGTGAAATCGCTATTAACGGTCATTCCTTCTTCTACGAATGGGACTGAGGAATTTGCTTCACTAATTAGTCGATTACCTTATCAATGCGCATGTAAAATTTGGAGAATAAAGGCTTTTTTCTCATCAGGAACTTCATCTTATTTATTAATTTGTAATGCTATTTTTGAATACCACTATGGAGACTACGGAACTTTTTTTTCTACAGCGTTTTTTGATCCATGCCCTACAGTCTTTCAATGAAAACTCTATAAACAACACATTTATGAGGTACTAAGTGTTAAAAATAAATTTGGTTAATTTTGATATGTAATAACACAAAAACTATACACCAGATAATACTGGCATGCAGATGAGTTATTGCTGAAGAGTGGACATTTTTGGTGGAGGTAAATTGAATAAGATATCGATAATCATTTCTCTGTAATTCATGCTTATTTAAAAAGTTAGGGTTCAGATTTTGCTTAATATCCAACCCCCTGTACAAAATTGAAATTGTACAGAAATCAAATGGTGTGTGTGAGAGTGTGTGCCTTGCCCACACACAATAGCAATAGACAATGGCTGTGCATATCGCCATTGGAAACTCTGGAATGCAATATTCTCGTCTGGGTCTGGGGGGAAGATGAATACTTTATTAATATTCATTAGAAAGTAGCCTGGCCACTAGTAGTCTTTATTCACAACCTTTGTGAAAAGGAAATGAAACTTCATGCCCTGAAAATGTGTTGTTTATGTTTTTAATGGGTTTGAAGTGTAGAGAAATGATTCCATACAATCAAAATAATTATGTCGATGCTGCTGATAATGATGTAATTTTATTATAAACAAGATTAAGAAGAACAAGAAATCCATGATTGATGGTAACACTGAAAACTAATGCTTGTTAGCTTGAATGGCAAAATCTAGTACTGTACACCTTTCAATGAGACTACCAGTGGCCAGGCTGATTTCTAATGAATATTAATAAAGCATTCATCTTCCCCGACCAAGATGAGAATATTGCATTCCAGTGTTTCCATTGGTGATATCCACAGCCATTGTCTATTGCTATTGTGTGTGGACAAGGCACACACTCTCACACACACCATTTGATTTCTGTACAATTTCAATTTTGTACAGGGGGTTGGATATTGAGCGAAATCTGAACCCTAACTTTTTAAATAAGCATAAAATACATAAAACTGATTATTGATATCGTATTGAAACCACCTCCAACAAAAATGTTCACTCTTCAGCTATAACTCAAACTCATGCCAGTTTTATCTGGTGTATAGTTTTTGTGTTATTACATATCAAAATTAACCAATTTTATTTTTAACACCTAGTATGAACATGGGCTTTTCTATTGCATTGTTTTTGATACACAAATAGATGAGTTTGTTGGACATAAACTTTATGCGATTGGTCTCAATTAATATTGCATTCTTCATTCATTCATAAGATGAAGACATAGTACTAGAATTATTATTATTGTTTACACGCTCGTAGTCTACAGTTTATCACTGCGCTACTGTGTATTATGAAAATTGATCTGATAACATTCATTACAGACTTTGGTTGAAGCCATCGTATAACGATGCTTCCAGTTTTAAAAATGTAGTCTATGATTTCCAGTGACTCTGATACAGGGGCGGCGCCAGAGTAAAATCTTAGGGCGGGCAAAATTTTAGCGGCCAAAAAAAAACGACCCCCCCCCAAAAAAAATCACGGCCACATTCGTGCCCAAAATGTCGCTCAGCGGGGATGAGGGGCGGACGGAAAATTTTGCGGCCAAAATTTTTTTCAAGGCCAAATCCGCAGCCATATCAGCAGTAGAAAAGTCGCTCAGGTGGGGGGGGGCACATTTTTTGGCGGCCAAAAAAACCCACATTTTCGCGGCCAAAATTTTTTTGAGGCTAATTTGAAGAAAAGAGGCGCCGCCCCTGCTCTAATAAGGTCGAAAAATGAAGCCCTTAAAAATTGCAATTCAAAGCAATCATTAAGTGTTTTTAAAACAGTGAAATCATTGAGCAACCATTCCAGTTTCTCCAAATATACTGCTTTGTTGCCGAATTTTCTTCGGCCGAAGTTCATCGGCCGATTTTTGCCTGTACATATTTTACGAGTGACAGCAAAACTGTCTGAAATTGTGTGTTCTAGGGTGTTTATTTGTCCATTCAGACACTGTCAGATATGTCAGACAGCAAAGTTTGACAAGTTTAATCAAATGTGGCTTCCGTGATGTTATAGTGTCTTTGAAAAGATAAAAAGCAGAAGCGTACGCTGCATATCGCGGCACACTGGTGTGAGGGAACGGTACAGACAAGAAATAAATTGTAGGTAAACGGTTTTGCTGGGTATATAGGCCAACTTTATTTCATATCATAAACATTAACGAAGAACAAAGACAAACCAAAGACTTAACAAAACAAAGATAAAACAAAACAAAGATAAAACAAAGAGGGTAGAGGCCCCTGCTGTTAAATAGGGACTACTCGTTGCCGGTCATGTCACTGCAAATATAAACATAAACCAAATAAAACTATTAATGTCATAATATTAATATCATATTTATATGATCCCTTCAATAAATGAACACCAACCCGACTACTGATTATCGTTATGATCTAGTTAAACAGGTTAATCTATATTTTAAAATATCTGTATCATTCTGCTGTTAAGCACTTGTTTATAAAAACGATCACATGAGAGTGACAATAAAAATGATAAAACAGAATTTAAATCAATCATATAACTATGTCTCATGCTTGTGGCAATATAATTAATAGACCATATAAGCAGCCTCATTATGGACAGACAATGTAGTCAGTATGTTACCTTGACAAAATATCCACTCACTAAACTCATTCCCTGTTTGGATTATTTGACAAGCGATACCTCGATAACAATAACATAACCACTTTATATAGTTTTACTCCTTTCCAACTTTCACTTTAAGCAGCCATGACTAAGTACCTTTAACACATGTACTTTTGTATCCAAACCATGCCACAAAAAGTAAACACAAGTTTAACTGATAAAACATTTCCTGTAAATAATATAAAATAGCTAGAATAAATAAAAGAAATCCATCCTACTATCTGTACAACAACACAGGCTAACTGAAGGACATTCACTGCCCAAGCGGTAAGATTTATGTCATCACCCTGACAACCTGACTACTACAACACTCTTAAGAATACTGCGGCAGGAGCCTACATTCCTAAACTCCATTAAAGTATTTCTAAAGCACACTTACTATATATTGGTAATAACAATTGTTAATTGTATGAATCACTAATAAAATAATAATTGTATAAATGGAAAATTTTAGCTATAATACTAAATACCAATATATGTTACACATAGTATAGGCCTAGTGACCAATCAATTGTAATTATAAACAAACTAGCAATGTACATGTCTGTGTTATGCAGCAGCACAGACAAAGTAGTTTCACTTTCCCCCAAATCTCTGACAACCACTCCTTGGTGATAAAATACACTTCAGCCAGTTTGATTTATTCCAACTGTGTTCCCATGACAACCGTGCTTGGCAAGAACTTCACTAGGCTGAATTACAGTATGCCACAGTACATGTGACATTGCTAACAGGTGTCAACAAGGTCTAGCACTAAGACTAATGGCTATCGTTCATTTGCTGAAAGTTTTGGAACGTGAGTCATCACAGGCTACTACTCAAACTGTTCACATACTCGAGGCTTTACTCCATACCAATGTACAGCTACTATTTACACAAAGTGAAAGTAATTTTTAGAAGTGTATGTGTGTGAGACTAAGCTTTTCTCTGAAACTGCTCTAGCTAGTGGTATCAGTGCCTTCTACTACCTGACCACAAATATTCTTCTGTCGCAACCGACACATGCAAACTCTGCCCTGCCTACCGACATCTGTCTCAGAGTTGGTATTAAAGCAATTAATTTAAGACCACATTCTACCAGCCTGTGCTTGGCAATTCTACCACTAAAACAAAGGAATGTATTTGTACCGCACATGTGCCTATAGCTAGATGGTGTACGGGTGTGACACCTGATATATAGTTATACTGAATTTATACCCAATATTGTATTTGGCTCAATACTATAACCCTACATGTAGCTATCATTATAAAGGATAAGCGGTGTATCATATTTTAACAACGACTGCGTACGACAAGAGTCCAACGGTGATACAATTCGTTCCCACAGAATAGTCAGAATTCAACATACAAGAAATAAAGCTACTTTAAATGTCTAATTAAAATCATCTGTCCTCTGATCTATATCAACTATGATACCTAAACACATACAAAATCAAGTAAATACTATTTAATAATGAAATGTTTATATGAAATTGTATAAAATACTTACATGACTACATGACTTCAAGGAGTTCCAGTCACCAGTACTGCAAACTACATTTAAGTTTCGGCTCTTCTTCAACTGTAGGCCTATATTTGATCAGTTGTTCTCTGAGATGCTCATGTGATGTGAACTCCAAAGCAAATTTCACTTTTCCAATCCACATGGTGTGAATAGGCTATCTTAATATCCTTCCTCTTAATAGGACCACACTTGCAGGGAGTGATGACTCGGAGTGACCCAACCCCAAACCACAACCACATCACTGCCAGTGCATGGCCCTGCATGTACTGTACATCCTCCTTACTAAATATAGTACCCTAATGATATTGGAGCAATTTATTGTGTATAATTTTTGGGTCCATTCCCTTACATTGGTTTCTGTCTGATATACACTCCTGCTCATAATTATGGAATATTTTGTTGATACTTAAGTTCTCTCTCCTATATCGTCCAAATTTTTCATGATAAGTGTTTATTTCACAAAAATGCAGTATGTGAAGCAATTTTGGATTTCATGAGATGACTAAAGTAAAAACTAAAATACATTTGAGCGAAATAACAATTATATATTTATTTTTTTGAAAATCCACCCAAAATCATGAAAAAGTATCAAATTAAAGTAATTAAAAAAAAAACACAGAAAACTGATAAATTTTGATCTGATGTCATTTATCACTAAATTAACATAAGAATAGTGTCTGTTACAAGTCTAATAACGCGCGTATCCACCACGTGACTAAAAAACAACAACACCGCCATTTATAAACACAGGTTTTAGTGTCGAGTCGGACTGGGGCAAACAAATACAAAATGCTCAAAATTCCTGAAATACTTAGATTATAATTGTTTCACATGGGGCAAACAAATATTAACGGAAAAATTGCAACTTCTAAAATGTTTTTTTAAGTATTCCATAATTATGAGCATGAGTGTAAATGTTAAACAAAACAAGCGAAAGAAAGCTGATCCTAAAGTTGCAAAAATGCACAAACTTCCTCGAAGACATTTAATTAACAGACATCATAATCATTGCCATATTTGAATGTGAAATGCTGAAATCCTGTATATTTTGCTCTCTTGTTGTTTGTAATACAGCAATTGGTGGAGGATGTTTCCCTTACTCAAGTTACTGGTAGTAACCGTGGTTGTCTGTCTGATGGCAACCACCAGTAACTCTTATGAAGAGGCTCAATTTCTCTATGACCGAATGACGAATGTGAGAGGTAAAATTCCTAATAATCATATACCATAATCATATATCATAAAGACTATAGTAAAATGGTTGGTAAAGTCAGTGAAATCAAATGGTAAACGAGGTCTAGGCAGCAGTGCAGTAGGTATACACTGCAGTAACAGCCTATACGTCTGTATTCTTCATTAAAAGAGTTGACAAATAATATATCAAACCAGAGGGTAGATCGAACCCTTGAAGATATTACATTTGTCGTGTTACTAGCTTCTTATTCTAAAATTAAATCCGTTTTCTACGACATGAAACCATTTTTCACATGCAAAATAGTAAAATACATGCACATAGAGGGATATAATGCCTTATATAACTATTTATATCCCTCTATGAATATTCATGAGCATTTTCTAAAACGAAATTGGTTGATTGATGATCAAACGATCAAAAATAATTTCACTAGAAATAAAAACAAATCCTCGCCAAAGCTCCGTATGTTTTTCACTATTTTTGTCTGGGAATCACTGCGCCTACTGCGCATGCTCATTACCCAAATCAAAATGCCGGTGTCGATCACCGCGACACTCAAAACAACAATTTTAGTGTCTATCTTCTTTGTTATTATAAGATTTTAATGTTAATTTTACATTCCATTGGTGTTGAGATGACGATTTCACGTTAACTCTTCAAATTATTAGCGCCGATTTATGAATCGTAAATTGAAATACGAAAAACTTACAAAAATTTGACTCACATCGCGTACGGCTGCGGTTTACTGGGCCAGCCCGTACGCAACGTGTGCTGGCTGTGTACATATTGCAGAGCAAATTCGTCAGTTGCGTACAATATTAATGTGACTTTTCTCTCCGTTTCGGAAGCAGACGGCGGTAATCTACGCATTTCAATTTATTAGCTCAACACCACTTTTGGAGTTTGCGTAACATTATTGTTAAATTTTATTAAGTCGAAGGGATATCAAACAAATATACCAAGCATTAAGTTCGAAAGTTAGTAAAATTATCTATCTTCGGATGGACTGGCAGTAATACATGTATATTTCCTCGGGGCTTCGCCCCTCGGAAAAGTATTACTATGCCAGTCCCTCCTCAGATAGATAATGTCCACTATACTTTCTCACAACTTGGTATATTTGTATAATTACTTGCAGAAATTAATGGAATAACTGTTTTCACTCGTCCGGAATTGGAACACATGCGGATGCTGAACGTCGATGAAGGACAAGAAACATCAATACTTGGTGGAAGGAATTCTATCATCATTCTCAATCTCCAAGACATGACCCAGGTAGGTACCCTTTACATTGTCTTACATAGAAAGAAAGAGATCATTCACTAACAAATTACAATTATTGAGATTGCAAACGCTACAAATAAACACAGTTTTTGCTTGTAGAAGAAAAGGGTACTGCTAGTGTCCTAAAATATGCATTTTTTGTTTCATTGTGGATGTGTAATTACACGGCAATCAATGTGAGAGATTGTGTTACTCATTTATTTATCTTTTCTACATTTGAGGTAAAAGTGTGAATATTGACCACCATTTCATTTCAGCGTGTAAACGTGTCATTTCCGGTGGAAGTGCATCCTGGAGACTGGCCGTGTCACAGATATTTCTCCGACTCGGAGGTAGGTTTACCCTCTTGCAAGTTACAACCCATTAAATGATCATATATTTTATCTTTTTATCCTGTGAGGTCAGTGTTCTGAATTGGATGCCATTATAGTGGAAAAGAAATGAAACGTTACACACTAGAAAATTGTCATAATCGTTGTCTATTTGTTTGCAATAGTCAGCTTTTATGCATATTAAAGGGATAGATTTCCAGCAAACACCTAGACCCTCGTCTGCGTCGATACTGAACTGACTAAAAGTTTGAGAGTAACTTTATAGGAAATATAGGCATATCTTGAATTTTGCTCAAATGAAATTACGCACCCTTTATTTAAAATGTGAGAAAATGAAAAAGTCTAGATTCAGCCCTTTAATAGCATAAGAAAGAATGTTTTTCAAGAGATTTAAACTATCATTGTTCAGCGGTGCAGTATTATTGCTTACATTAAACTTTTTTTTCTTGGTATACTTACTGTTAAATTTAACTCTGAGTCAGGGATTTTAAAATACGCTTCCTCGTTTAGGTTTCTAGATTTCTATTTACTGTTCAATCTTTTGAGTATGGTGAGTAGTCTATTGAAATGTGGACATCGGTTTGAAATCAAACGAAATTAGATTCAGTTTCAGTCACACAGATCCTTGTTATATTCATGATGTCACCTAGTTTTGAATCAAATTGCCCTCACTTCAATATTGCTTGCATGAAAAAGCACGAAAGTATAAATAATCAACTGTTCTGCTATTAGTCGGTATAGGGCAAGAACAAATTGCGTGATTTTCCCCAAGTCCAATCAGTGGTATTTCACAACTCCCCAGTGGTGATTATTTAGATATTACAAAATAAGTAAATCGGGTTTGTATCCTAAATCCATTTGCGCCTTTTGCGAAAGTTAATTAATTATGACGGATATTTGTAATCATGTCGTGACCAAGTACATTTTAGCAGTGCACAAACTACCGGGGACTTTCACCGTGTGCAAAAATAAATTACGTGGCCGGAATATCACTCCGTCGCATCATTGTTCGCAAGCTAGAGAGTGCTTGACAACCTATGCAATCATAATGCTTCTGTGAAACCGCAGATGTTTGAAAACTGAATAGGAACATTGGTAAGGCATTTGTGAGCAAATATTCTGGAGGACTGCGTGAGTGGCTTTTGTTAAATTCATTCAAAAGAATACCTTTACATTCAGATGTGAATAAGTGTAGAGCCACATGCTTTCAAAAATATTAATAACATAGTTGTGAAGACCAATCTAGCGAATAATGTTCGTGTATGTGAAATCGCTTTTGACGGTGATTCCTTCTTCTACAAATGGGACTGGGGAACTTGGGTCATTAATAATTTTGGTCGATTTTTCTCATCAACGCGCTCATTAAAAGGAGAACAAATGTGTTTTCTCATCAGTAACTTCATCCTAATCAATTTGTAATATTATCTTCATTACCACTGTGGAGGAGACTACGGATTTTTTTCTAGAGCGTGATTTGGACAATGCCCTACCGTCTATATGGGGCTGCATAGTACATGTATTACACAATACCTTGATCAGTTGCTGCAGTCGCGGTGGTTCAGGAAGTGTGTAGTTTTCCCTATAGACAGCTCGCTAGCGCTTGGCGTTCGCTATAATACTCGAGTGGTAGAAACCGAAAGTAACCGAGTATGTTTAAGAGGCCAGTGTAGGATATTTTGACACATAAATGTCCTGACAAAAAAAAAAAAGGCTAAAGGAAACTAGTATATTTTAATATGTAGGGATTCAACCAGTAAGCTAATAATCAAAGGGGAATGTATGTATTTTACATGAACATGAAATTTACTATCATGCGATGATTATGC
>JZLH01S0016758.1:35303-47317 GCA_001188425.1 Eucidaris tribuloides | reverse complement strand
GGCTTGTCAAAGTTTCTGCTTTGAAAATTACAAACACTTGTTTTAGGGGGAACTTACTTTTTGTGTAGTGTTTAGTTGGGGATATAAGCTCTCCTTAATAGAGATTGAAAAAGAAAATGCACATAGGTTCACACTAAACATCGTTATCTTCAAAGTTATAATAGCTTTGAGGATAAGGAAGCCCCAAAGAGATTAAACTTGGAACTTAACCTGTTGTTGATACATGTATAACACATATTTTCCATAGACCTCAGTCCAAGATATCTCATTCTTTAATAGTCTTCTACAGGCTAAGTCCATTATGGACATACTTTTATGTAACTACCCTGAACTTGAAATTATTTTGAAGTTAACCCCATTGCTCTTAACCACCAAATTTCTTGTGGTTAATTAGATGATAGCTTGATGATTGTAAAAGATTATCCATTGTTAACTTATTGGAGATATGTGATTTCACCATAGCATGCTTTCTCCATAGCCCCCAGCACAAGATGTCTTGCTCTTCATCTCCAAGGGATTAAGAATCAATGTTAGTGGCAGTATGAATAACATTATTGACAAACTTGTGCTTAGACTTGGTCCCTGCTAGTAAAATGCTGATTAACTTTGTAAATACTATTAATCACCCACACTAGGAAACAATCCCATATCACACCAGTATTGAAGCAACTACATTGGCTCCCAATCCAGTCACGTTTAATATTCAAAATACTGCTCATAACCTTTCAATGTTTGCATGCAATAGCGCCAAAATATCTCAGTGAATGTCTAATTAGGTATGTATAACCTTTCAATGTTTGCATGCAATAGCGCCAAAATATCTCAGTGAATGTCTAATTAGGTATGTACCATCTCACAATCTAAGATCTACTGAAAAGGATCTTTTGCATTGTCCGAGTATTCAGTGAATGTCTAATTAGGTATGTACCATCTCGCAATCTTAGATCTACTGAAAAGGATCTTTTGCATTGTCCGAGTATTCAGACTAAGTTTTATGGGGAGCAATCTTTCGCTTATGCTGCCCCATCACTCTGGAATATCATCCCGTCATATTTGAAGAATTCCTCTACAACACAAAAGTTTAAATCCTCCTTAAAAACATATTTATTCAAAAAGTACTTTGACTGAATTATCATTAACAGTTGCCAGCATCTTTCTTAACATTTTCTTTTCTTTCAAAAAGCCCATAGAGACGCATTTGGCAGTAATATGCGCTGTATAAGCATTGTGGTATTATTATTACTATAGCCACAAGTGGAACCGATGGAATTTTGTCTTCAAGCAGTGTTCATTGCTTGTTGATCGAAATCAAGAGTTTTTTGATAAAGCACATGTGAATTTAGTTAAGAGAGTGCAAATTCCTCTTCATCAATCAATGGTAATTTACCATCGATGTTAAAATGCCATCTTTAACCCGTTGGAGACTAAGTACGAGTTACATGTGTAACTCGTGTTGGGTTATATGTAAAATGCGTGTTATAGTGCAATCAAATCTTCTCCAATGGATTAAAACTAAAGAAGAGGAGGGGAAAGTTGACGATAGAGTGAGATGGGATAAACCGGTAACATATAGTTCAGAGATCAAATTGTAATTATTGTTCGATGTTAAGTTGTCATTGACCATATGATGGTGTTTGAACATGATAAGTTGCCGTGTGAATACGCCTTCAAAATAGAAAAGGGGAGGAGAAAGTTGAAGACAGAATGAGAAGAGGAAACAAAATCTGAAGTAAACTTGTCCTGTTGCTTTCTGTAAATCCTGTAGAGTTAACACAGGACACATATGATTCCTGTAGCCAATGGGGTAAGAGATCAACTTTCTGTTCATCGGTCGATGGTAAGTTATCATCGACCCTTATGATGCCGTGTGAACATGGCTTAAAAATAAAGAAGGGGAAGGGGAAGTTGACGACAGAATGAGACGGGGTAAACCGGTAACAGAAACTGAAAAGATTATGACAGGTGGTGGAGTGAGAGAGGAGCCAAGAAAAGATTTGGAATCACCTCCAACTCTCACGGGGGTTTTTACATCCGGCTTCCTAGTCTCCAAATCAATTTGGACCGAGGACCTTATCTTGAGATTTTCTTGGTTTTTTATCACTTTTCAAAAAGATTTATTGCAGAAAGATCCGATGATGCGCTGTTGAGTTTAAGTCATTTAGATATCTTATTAAATGAGCTTATAAATGCCCACTGTATTATAATACAGGATTCACAGGAAGCTATTGAATGTCAAAATAATAACGACATTCTGTCTACGGTTGCTCATGAAACTTGAAGTTCCGGTTTGGTGTAGAGTTAGATCCGTAATTAAAATCAAATGTCATTGTCTGTAGGTTTATCAAGATGAAAGATGATGGTGATGATAGTGTCAAGTGTAGAAAATTGTCTTTCAAGTTCAATTTTAAAACTTTTACCCAATAACTTCTGAATTGTAATTTGGCTGGATGCACGTGAGTCAAATTCTTGACTGCAACTTCTTTCCTGACTATTTGGGCATGAAATGTATCTGTGTTGTCTAAAATTAGCTGTGCTTTTACTGTTAAAGTGATAGGCTAACATTGTGAAGCTTCAATTTAAAAAATTGTCAAACTTTGATATCTGAGCTACATAGTAGAGTTCAAATGGACAAATAAACACCTTAGAACACAAAAGTTTGGAAAGTTACACTGCCAATGGCAAGTTATGCATGAATAAACAATTAAAACTCGGGGCGAGTTTTAATAGCCTAGGTGTACACACAGTAAGTCTATGGGAGGAAATGGGCAAGTGAATCTGGTCAACTTACGATTTTCACTTTTTTAAAGCACTAAATAATCATTTGGAAATACAATTTTTTCAGGGCTTCATTTTTAGACCTCATCAAAGACACTGGTAGCATAGGGAATCATGTGGCTCAGATTTTTTTAACTGTGGTAAATGTTAGCCAGTACCTTTAAATTTTTTTACAGCCGTGTATTCCTTCGGAGATAGGGTTAGTGTTATTTCGGTAATACTTTACCAATTAGTTCAAAGATTAGAACAAACTAACATTCATAATCACTTACGTTATTGTAGTGACTACAGGAAGAACTGAAGAAATTTGAAGAACTAAGGAACAGAAATCTGAATTTGAAATTTGAAGGAGAAATGTTTATCACAATGTTGAATAAATTAGAAGTGGGAAGAGGAAATAAACAGGAGCAGATGGGAGTTTAAAGAAGGAAAAAAGGGAAGATAAATAGAGACGAAAGAAGGTAGAAGACAAAATAAAAATTAAGAAGGTAAAAAAGAAGAATTTGTGGAAAAGTATCTTGTAGTTTTACATGACTCCAAGCCAATTTTGTATTAGATTATTTATTCAGTATTTTTAGCTCACCTGAGCCAAAGGCTCAAGTGAGCTATTGCGATCGCTTTTCGTCCGTCGTCCGTCGTGCGTCGTTCGTCGTGCTTAAACTTTTACACATTTTCAGCTTCTTCTTCAAAATGCATGATTGGATTTGGCCCAAACTAGGCAGGAATGATCCTTAGGGGGTTGGGATTCAAGGGTCCTCAAATGGTATACCTGGCCCCCCTGGGGGCCCAGGGGCAGGGCCCTAAAGGGCCAAAAGTAGGTAGTTTTCAAACATCTTCTTCTCTAGATCCAGAAATAGTTTAGGTAAGCCACTTTGTGTGTAGATACCTCTATATGTGCATAATTAATGTTCCTCATGACAATGGCCAGGGTGGCCCGGTTTGGCCCCTAAAGGGGGCAAAAGTTTGGGATGGGGCCCTATGGGAATAATTCACATTCACATCAATGGATTTAGACCAAACTTGGTGGGAATGATCCTCAGGGGGAGGGGATAGTATGTTCCTGGAATGGTACACCAGGCCCCCAGGGGGGCCCAGGGGGCAGGGCCCATAAGGGCCCAAACTAGGTAACTTTCTAACCACAAGCCCATTTGTAACCAAACTTGGGTGGTAGATGCGTAACAGGGACCTCAATGTAATTTGAGGGTCAAAGGTCACATATGTAGGTCAAAGGTCAAATGAAGTTGAATGTTTCTTTGGTTGTTATTGGCCCATTTCTGACTAACTTGGATGGTAAATGCTACATGCATAGTGACCTCAATGTTAAATTGGGGTCAAGGTCACATACATGTAAGTAGGTCAAAGGTCAAATGTTAAGATACTAGGGCATGCCTTGTTTTTATAAAAATGGATGTCAGAATTTAATTAAACTTGGAAAAATCAGCTATATGTGTATGGCAAGGGGATGCAAAGTTTTCCAGCTGGTTCATTTGGCTACGTGGGTGCCTAGATATCCAAAGGCCAAAACTATACATATAGCTGATGTTTTTTCTATGGGTACCATAGAGAGTTTGCGAGAAATCAGGTGAGCGTTGTGCCCCCTGGGGCTCTTGTTTATTTTGTAGTTGTTTTTTTATTTGTAGGCATGTTGTTGGCTTCTTCAAGATGAAGGTGAAGGTGATAAAGGTTGAAGTGATGTTAATGAGAGATTGATTGAAAAGGTTGGGGTAATGATTAATTTGAAATAGTAGATTACCTTACAGACCTTCAGTCTATGGGGATTCCCCCACAAAATGAAGGCGAACCCAATTGTTTCATTATTGGCAGCCCCCCTTTTTTTGCTCTCCTATATATTTAACTTTTTGGGTGGTTAGTTTTGAGGTTTGGCAGTGTAAATGATGTCAGATTTACAGACCTCCATGTGAGAATGTTTTCTCATTTTTCTCTTGCCCATTCCATCTGCGAACATGTCGTTGCCAATTTACAGAACTGCTGTCAAGTCCGACTACCGATTTCCACTTCTAATTAAAACCTTCAGGTTGTCACTCCAGTTGTTTCTGAAGAATGATGTATTTTTGTTTGTGAATCTGTGATTCTCTTTTTTAGGTCAAGGGTTTCCCATTAATTTTTATTGCACATAGAGGATATATTTGTCACGCCTGGTTTGTCGGATGAGCGGGTGTTACCGATGACATACCGACAAGGGCACTGGAATTGAATTGACAAGATTGATGAATGCGTCGTGAAACAGCAATTTTTTAAAATCGGTTTCGGTGATTTTATCAGCTGCTGTTGCAGCAGATGTTGCTTATATAAGTAGGTTTTGAATAATTTAATAAATGTTGAAGTGTAGAACTATAACTGGAAAAGGAATTTTGTAAAAGTTGCAACTGGAAATGTTAAGAGATTTTATCAAGCTTTGCTTTGAAGTTGATTTCAGGTCAGAAATACCACATTAGTTTATAAAAAGCCCTACAGAGGTGTGACATTAAAGAGAGTGTATAGTTTTTGTAAACTTGAAAAAAATACAATTTCTTGTAACATGTATAGACCAGAATTATCTATATGTGTATTGATAGATGATACTGGTCTATCTACATACAAGAAATTGAAAGAGGAAAACCTGGGAAATGACTTCCCATTTTCCAGCCAGGGAAAAGTCAGAGAATTTAAGAAAAGTCCTTTAAAGATAGGGTTCAGGAATTGCGCGTCAATCACTTCCCTTCATTATCATTACCAAACTGTTGTCAATTACTCACAAATGGTGTGTTGAAAGTTTGAGATCCATACATGAGAAAAATTAATAATGATATGCTACCAGAATATTTTTCTTTCCGTGAGTTTTAATTTTGCTGAAATTGCAGAACACGGTTATTGGTACGTTCGCATGACCAGCTGAACGCTGCAGTCAGTGGCTGACTATGTACAACTCTGCGTGACCTTGGCTAATGGCCGATTGGACAAATTTGGACCTAATGGAATTGTAAAAGCATGGGCCATCACTTTGCAAGTTTTGAAGTTTAACCGTCCAGATTTTCACCAAGACTATGTATTCTACCCAAAGATTGTATAAGAGGTGTTTATTTATACTGATCTTCACATTTTGAATGATCTTAGCTGATTTCATTCATTTGTCATTTTTGGCATGCAAATCCTAAAATCAACCTTTAAATCAGTGAATCTTATTTGTTCATCAGGGCTGTTAACCCTCGTGCCTCTGGCGGTAGTCTCCCGCCACCGAGCTCATCCTCCCGCCGTCCCACCAATCTCCCACCAATCGTGTAGTAGAAGTTGTTTGGGCTTTTGGCTTTTAATCTGGCAGGTAAATTTTTGTTGACTGGCAAAAAATGGTTTTGGTCGTCATCGGCCCTCTGCCCCCCTGCTTGTCAGAAGTTGTTTGGCTAGTAATTTGGCAGGTAATTTTTTTGGGAGGCAAAAGTGAATCTCCCTCCAAGCCATTCCTCGAAGTTGACACCCTCTGTTCATTGGTCCAAATCTCTCGCCTCATGTACACACCCGACCTTATTTTATTTCGATTTGTATTTGTAATCAGAAAGGAGTGGTGGGTATGGTTTTGCTAGCTAGTAGTACAAGCATCTGAATTTGCACTCTTACATAAACTGCATAATTTGATTGTCTCCATTTGTGAAATCATTTCAGGGCCGCTTGCGTATGGTCCTCGTGGAAGTTACCGACTGGGCTCTAATTGGTCGGCCTTCCTCCAGTCGTCTAGGAACAAAGAGACCATGATTCAATGCTGCAATTATAACAATTGTGCCAGATGGGGCTGGAACTGTATGGAACGTGTTAATACCATGATTAACAGGGAAATAACTCACCTACAAGAAATGTGTCAGAGAAAAAGATGGGAAATAGTAAAAAATGAAGTGTAAGAAAAACCTGAAATGCCATCAGAGAGATATGTATTTGTAGGATTTTTTTTTCAAAAGAAAAATGAGTGATGACAAATTGTTGAAGGAAGCCTAGATGACCAATCCTACACCCAGGGGTTTTCCTGGGGTAACTTGAAAATGTGCCCAGCCCAGCGAGTCGCGTGGAGTTTGTTCGCTTTACTTTACGGTCGACAGGGAATCGGGGGGTTGAGAGAGAGCGAGTGTGAGAGGGGGTGAGGGGATGTTGGAAAGGGGAAATGAGCGTTGGAATGAGCGTGCCTAAAAGCGTGTCGGCGGTGGTTTTTGTAGTAAGGCTTTTGGTTTCGTACGAAGTTAGTGGTTTTGACTCGTCTTTCGATGTTTGGTCAGCAGTTTGGCATGATTGTGTGTATTTGGACCCGAACGCCCAGGGCGGTGTGGTGAGTAGACGTGTGAGGGTTTGTGTATGTTGTGCACAGGTATCTGAGAATTTACATGTGCATGAAAAATGATATAAATACTGTCTGGTATGTTTGCCAATAAAAAAAAATATCCTTTCATAATTTGGCATATTGTAAGTGAAATAATAGGCAGTAAGTACACTGTACAGGGGATTACGTTTGCTAAATCAATATAAAAATACATATATTTTATGAAATGTGAACACTGAGTAATCTCATGAACACTGTTTAAAGGAAACTAGTGATGCAAAAGGTCGCAACAAGTCATTCAAAGTTTGCTATGTCTTGTGACAACTGGAACAAGTTTACTCTCATTAAGTAATTTCTGCTTCACATTGACCTCTGACCCTTGTGAATTTTGGTATTGCATGAATGCCATGTTATGATTGGTCAACAGATACAAATATTCGTGAAGTAGCAATAAGCATGAGGTCACAATGGAAGATTGACAGAATTTCATGTGTTTGAGTAGTGTTTAATGGAGTCACAGTTTTTCATGAAATGGATTTTTTTACACTATTCCTAAACAAATATAAAAAAATGATTATACCCCGCCAACCAAAGTTTGAAAGGGGTATGGTATACAGGAATCGGCGAGTGGTCAGGCGGACGTCGTTCCATTGTAAATCTTGATGATGGAACTGCTTCCTCAATTTTTGAGCAGTGATCATGAAATTTGGGACACACAGTGGTATTTGGGTGAAGATAACATTAGATATAGTTTTAGAATGTGTCGGAAACTGTTGTTGCCATGGTAATGGCATATTATGGCAATAAATTAGGGAGGATATTGTGGATTTCTTTCTCTGAGCATGCTCATGAAATTTGCACACACATTGGTCTTGAGGTGAAGATGTGCAAGACACATTTTTATACGCCCGGCTAGCGGGTATCTTGTATTTGTATCACCGGCTCGTGTCCGTCTGTCCGTCCGTCCGTTAACTTTTCCTTGTAACGCGATAACTTCAGTTTGACTAAATAGGCTCATGTAATTTGGTGTGTATTTATACTACATGGATCCCAGGAAGCCTATTGATTTTGAGGTCAAAAGGTCAAGGTCACAGTGACTGTTTCATCTTGCCGTTGTTGAAGTCCTTGTAAAGCGCGATAACTTCAGTTTAACTTAACCCAGGGCTCATATAATTTGGTGTGTATGATACTAGCATGGATCCAGAGCCTATGATTTTGAGGTCAAAAGGTCAAAAGGTCAACGTCACAGTGACATATTTTCATACTTACCCTTGTGAAGTCCTTGTAAACGCGATAACTTCAGTTTAATTATCCAGGCTGCATATAATTTGGTGTGTATATGTCTAGCATGGATCCCAGGAACCTATTGATTTTGAGGTCGAAGAGTCAAAGGTCAAGTCACAGTGACATGTTTTCATCTTACCCTTGTGAAGTCCTTGTAAAGCGCGATAACTTCAGTTTAACTTAACCTAGGCTCATATAATTGCGTGTGTATGGATACTAGCATGGATCCAGGAAGCTATTGATTTTGAGGTCAAAAGGTCAAAGGTCAAGGTCACAGGGGGTGACATGTTTTCATCTTACCCTTGTGAAGTCCTTGTAAACGGCGATAACTTCAGTTTAACTTAAGCCGCAGGCTCATATAATTTGGTGTGTATGATACTAGCATGGATCCAGGAAGCCTATTGATTTGAGGTCGAAAGGTCAAAGGTCAAAGGTCACAGTGACATGTTTTCATCTTACCCTCTTGTGAAGTCCTTGTAAACGCGACAACTTCAGTTTGAACTTAACCGCAGGCTCATATAATTTGGTGTGTATGATATAAGCATGGATCCAGGGCCTATTGATTTTGAGGTCAAAAGGTCAAAGCGTCAAGGTCAGCAGTGACTATATTTTCATTTACCCTGTGAAGTCCTTGTAAACGCGATAAACTTCTGTTTAACTTAATCCAGGCTCATATAATTTGGTGGTGTATGATACTAGCATGGATCCCAGGAAGCCTATTGATTTTGTGGTCGAAAGGTCAAAGGTCAAGGTCACAGTGACACTGTTTTCATCCTACCTTGTGAAAGTCCTTGTAAACCGATAACTTCAGTTTACTTAACCTAGTGCATTATAATTTGGCTGTGTCAGTTGATACTAGCATGGAATCCAGGAAGCACTACTGATTTTGAGGTCGAAAGGTCAAAGGTCAAGGTCACAGTGACATGTTTTCATTCTTACCCTTGTGAAGTCTTGTAAACGCGAATAACTTCAGTTTAACTTAACCGCAGGCTCATATAATTTGGTGTGTATGATACAAGCATGGATCCCAGGAAGCCTATTGATTTTGAGGTCAACAAGGTCAAGGTCAAAGGTCACAGTGACATGTTTCATCTTACCCTTGTGAAGTCCTTGTAAACGTGATAACTTCGTTTTAACTTAACCTAGGCTCATTTAATTTGGTGTGTATGATAACAGGCATGGATCCGCAGGAAGCCTATTGATTTTGAGGTCAAAAGTCACAAAGGTCAAAGGCACAGTGACATGTTTTCATTTTCACGTTAGGGCAGGCGGCGTATTATGTGCTCGGGCGCCCAGCGAACTTTGTTTGAATATGTCAGTAAAGCATTGCTCTGGTGTGATAAATCATGGAAATTTCTTCACTTTAAAGTGATAGGCTAACATTGTGGAGCTTCAATTTAAAGAATTGTCAAATTTTGATATCTGAACTACATAGTAGTGTTCATATGGACAAATACACACCCTAGAATAAAAAAGTTTGTAAAGTTACACTGCCAATGGCAAGTTATGCATGAATAAACAATTAAAACTCGGGGCGAGTTTTAATAGCCTAGGTGTACACACAGTAAGTCTATGGGAGGAAATGTGCAAGTGAATCTGGTCAACTTACGATTTTCACTTTTTTAAAGCACTAAATAATCATTTCGAAATACAATTTTTTCAGGGCTTCATTTTTAGACCTCATCAAAGACACTGGTAGCATGGGGAATCATGTAGCTCAGATTTTTTTAACTGTGGTAAATGTTAGCCAATACCTTTAAACCTATATTGTTTTGAATCAGGGAAAATACTGTTCCCATAGACTTTGTACTAATGACGCAATCCGAGGCCAAGGCTAAGGCCGGCCTCGACTCCATTCTTGCTTTGAATGTTGCTATGTTTGAACTCATAACATACAAATTACAGACAAATTGATCACTGCGAATAAAATAGTACAATCACCTTTCTGAATTTACCTAATGACCTACAACACACCAAGAGCTGACCCATTATACGAATAATGCCACCTCCCGTGGGCTCGGGCCAGATGGAATGGAACAGAATATGGCTCAAATTGATTGAATTTAATAAGTTTATCTGAAGCGACCACAAACAATCGGACCTTCATGCCAGTTATCTGAGCAAACCTCAGGGAGGAACAATTATTGGTTATGATTCAGACCAGTAATAGGAAAATGTCATGGGAACGAACGTGAAGACTCTGAATCTCTGATACAGTGCAGCACAGAACGTTTAATTGTGATCTAATTAGTGTTACGCGCACTCGGACAAATGACTTACAAATTGGAACCAACGTGTTCTGGTAACCTGAGAGAGGGGGGATCAGTATTACCCTTCCTGGTGTATAGAGATCTTGGTGATAGTACAGTGACCAGGTCACTTGTGGGTGTCTGTAGGTGGGTGAAGGGGACAGGTGGGGGGATAGGGTATAGGTGGGGAGGAGTAGGGGATAGGTGGGGAGGGGTAGGGGATAGGTGGGAAGGGGTAGGAGATAGGTGGGGAGAGGTAGGAGATAGATGGGGAGGGGAGAGCAGGAGTATAGAAGAAGGCATAGTTCGCTGCAAGTTCACTGCAAACCGAGATTTACCCATGTGTGTACCTTAACTTAATGCATTTCCCTCTGAAATTACTGATAGAGATAGCTTCATTGCATAATTATTTGTTTTTACTAAAACTAGTCTGGTACTCAAGCTAACTTTGTTCGGGCACCAAAGTTTGAGATGAGTAGACCTGGGGCGGCGTGTTTGCTGGCATATTATTATTTAAGCACATACATGTGCATGTATGCATGACCAGCCTGTGTACATTACAATTATGCACACTTAGTAACTGGCATATTGAGAATGATTCTGTGTACCATGTATGTATTGTGAAATGGATTCATTGATTGAATACACCGGATCTGTTGCTGATTGACAGCAAGAAGAATTCGCAGGACACAACAAAAAAATATAAGTGCCCCAATGCCCTTTTTTGTACGTGTGTAGGGACCAGCACAAAGATCTGTTCTCATTGTATGGTGTTCCTGGCAAATGCATGTATAGGATCTTGTACATACATGTATGTGGGTATTGGTATTTATGAATCTTGGCCACTGGCCACCTATCGTTATGATATGTATATGTATATCCTGTCTCCCGTGGATTACAAAGTTGTGTAGAGTTGGGCATTTATAGTACTTTAACCCTCTGAAGCTCATGATCCGAAATCACCAATAAAGTGGCTCTGAACCATCTTATGCCACTGGAACTGAGATTATTTAACAGTTCAAGTTTATACTGTCAACATATCAGTTGTTGAATTTGTCAATCAAATTGATGCTGCCAGTTGCCATCTTTCTGACGGTAGAGTTTAATGACCGCCCCTTGGCGGTCGTCAAACGATAAAGCGATTGCTTCCGATCTCTTCCTTCCCTTGCTGACTGGGACCTGCTGGAACCTGGGTTATGTGTCATTTTCAAGGTCATGCATTAATACCCTCCGTTTTTGGTGTATATTTAGTAATTATAATCATGTTTTTGCCAAGTTGCATGATATAAACTGATAGAGGATCGAACCACCCAACTACCAGTCCTGTCATAGTTGATACAAGTAATGGATTCCTGTTTCTTTGGGTGTGACCTTTGGAGGAAGTGATGAGGAATGGAATTGATAAA
>JZLH01S0016758.1:10768-26066 GCA_001188425.1 Eucidaris tribuloides | reverse complement strand
GTTCGCTCAGTGATTTTCACTTTTTAAAAGGACATATTGATCGTTTTGTAACTGCAATTTTTATCAGAGCTTCATTTCTGTACCTTATCAGAGACACTGGTAGCATAGGGAATCGTGCAGCTCAGATTTTTAAAACTGAAAAGTGATTGTTATACGATGCCTCAAGCATTGTTCTGTTTGGATTGTTCGATAGAAGTACATGTACCGGTATTTTGTTTTCATGATGAGGAAATTTGTATTTGCTATGGTAATGATGCTGGGTTGAATTTTATCTTTTCTCAGCACTGGCTAATGGGTAAGAAGTTGAGAACTCCAAGATAAATTGTTTTTTTCTCCTGAATTTGGCTGAAAATAACGTTGATGGGAATTTTGCAGAATTTTTTTTAGGAAAAGGCAATAGTTAATGAGAATTGAGAATCAACAACCAACAAAATAATTTCAGAGGTGGCTTAGGAATCTCAAATTTCAAGTTCTCTTCATCTAGCAAATTGTACCTGTAACCATGGCAACCATGTAATCCTCCATCAGATGACATGTTCAGTTCACAACAGAAATTTAATTTTTTTTAACGTAACAAGTCCTCTTTAATTACAAAAAACACACACATTTTACCTGTATCTATGTAACGGTTTCAGTCACGGATGAATCACGTATATTTTAGCAATCGGTTGACAGATGTGATATGCTATACTTGTGTAATTCAAGCCTTCAAATTTGTTTACATGGCCCCATTCCTGATACTGTGGGAGTGCATCTGTTGAAATTGTGTTGGGGGGGGGGGGGAGTATAAGGTAGAAATTAGAAGTAATATCTCAACTTTATTTCAGTAGTTTGTAGGTCAGGTGATTCTTGTGTGGTTTATATTTCATACACTCTGTCCATGATATTACTGATTCTGTGGGATTTTTGAAGATCAAGTAGATGACTTTGCTCAACTTAGCGCTGATACGATGCTCCCGCAGAAACGTGAGAATGTCAAAGACTGACATTGGGGGCTGCGAAATTAGCGCCCCCATCCATTTGTCATCAGATGCGGGTGAAATCGGCAAAAAGCGCTTAAGTGTTCAAATTCGCTGAACCTGGATTCTAGGCGATCCGTGCAATTTCTGAGGCTAAATTACATCCATATATCTCATGACTGGAAACGGGTCCCGGATTAAATTATTGCCGTCCTTTATATACCCCTTGTTGGTTGGGAAAGAAAAAGTTCAAACATGTTTCATGGTTACCCTGAAGTGCGGTGTAATGTGAAACTGCGCGTGTTCGCATATAAGATCAGGGGGCATTAACCCCATGTACACTTTTATCCGCCATTTCACGAACGAGTTTCGGCCTCGGACGCCCAACGGGCTTGCACCGCTGGATGCGGCAGATTATCGGAAAGCGTAGGCATGGTTGGGGTTGAGGTGTTTTTACTGATTTTTTTTCCTGTCCTTCCACCTCGCCGTAACGTGAAACCTTGCGTAATTGCATGATTAGGAGGATGGCAGGGCGTTCACCCCACTTTCCTGCGGTATCCTCGTTCAGCAACCATCTCTATCAGGGCGTTGAACCGTGGCCTCACCAAGTCAGCCGTGCCGTGGAGCCCGCAGGACAGGCATCTACCAGGAGCTATGACAAACACTGCCACAGTGTTGATAGACGCGTCGTGGAAGTCAATCAGAACTGTTTATTAGCAATTAGTAAACAGCACATCATACAGATTTTGTTTGTGGATATACATGTACAGTCATCACTGGAAATGTTTTTTAAGTTACAGTGCTGGCTGGTGCATGATCTTTATGGAGTTTAGAGACAGGATACAATCACCCCCCAGCTACCCAGAAGAGCTTTAAAATCCACTCCTATTTTCATGGAAAAAAAGAACAGTACTGTATAGAAAATCTCACAATAGATTCCCTCCTCACTTGATTATTCCGATATTGAGAGAAAGCTGTTAGAACATCATTGGAATTTCTCCAGTTTTAGACTCATCATAGAATCTTGTAAATTTAACACAGAGGCCCTGTTATTGGTATTTGGCAATGGCAATGTGAACAAAATGTAAAACAAGGGACTAGAATTAACATGATTTTCTTGGGCAAGTTGTACACATTCAACTCTGATATTGAAAGGATTGATAAACAATGTGGCAAAATTTTTGCTTGGAGTCAGAAAACAAGCGGTATTCTCTCCATTTGAGTTGGGGCAGGAGGAGTGTCAGCTGGATGTGAAACAAGCACATCGGTGTGAGGGGGAAGCTAGGTGTCGTGTTAATTAACGATCGGCTCAAAAAATGGTTCTGGGGTTTCATACGCACCGCAGCAGTGTCTCACAGGTTGTTTTTCCTCCCATTACCTTTTCTTAATTCCTCCGATTCAGGTAAGATTACCAACCGTAACCAATTGGGTTGCTATGATGACAGATTCCTCGCGCCCTTGAGACGAGGCCTGGAAAAGGAAGCGTCAATTACGGCTGAAAAAGTTCGCAAGATCTTGTCAGAAGTGGTGTTTTGCGATCACCTTGGCCTTATTTGTGTTTTTCAGAATATTTTTTGGACAGAATCGTGACTTTCCCAAAAGTTGCGAAAGGAGGGAAGAATTATGAAAAGATCTCATACCCTGCTAATTTGAGAAATATTGCCCTCATTTGCTTTGTAGTAATGGTTGTGCTCTGGTAGAATAAAATTTTATTCAGGTGCTTGCTGTAGAATTCTGGTGTCAGTTTTCTAATAGTTCTCTCTTGGTTCCTACAAAATATAAAAAGATGCCATTTTGTAGATGCTCCTTCCACCTGCAACCTGTGATGCCAGTTTAGACAAAATTAAATCAAGACTAGGCTTAGTCAAAGCAGTTGACGGAAGATAGTAGATTCCCTATTAATATAGGATGGGTTAATTCAAAGTCTGGAAGCCAGACTACTGTATCAGAGACACAGGTGTGCTCACAATTTGAGTGACAGCATCTACATTCTTTTCAAATACATTGAGCATTCTTTAAATGTCAATGTATGTTATGCTTCCTCATCTGTCTGGAATATGATCAATCAAGATATCAAATTGTGTCCCCAATCTGTTATTCCAAACTCTCTTATCGCAAGAATATCAGCAAAGTTCTGATATGATATATCAGTCGTTGTCAATTCATTGTGACCAGAAATAGCTTTTCCATGAAGTTACAGTCAGTCACGTTTCCTTTTAGAGACCTCAATCCGGCATCCGTCCCTAAATCAGCTGAGAGCTCTCTGAATGAGATGAAATTCATCACCAAATGCGATGATCAAGACTGCCATAACGACAACATTCCAAACATCCTCCAATCTCCCATCAGAATCTCGGCCAAAGATTCCCAAAATGCCCTACCTGTACTGTAACAAAAAATGTTGTTTTCCTCATTAGCGAACACTTTGCACCCGTCTCCGCTCATTTCCTCCTTCCTTACTTCTCTTTCATCTCTCACCACTTTTTTTTTCCGCTCTCGTCACCCATAACCTTTTCATGTAACTTTATCTGAAAACATGAATGACCCTTTGTTGGGAATTATGTGACTTCCTAAGCCACCTTTTTGAAAATCAGAGTCCCCCCCCCCTCCAAAAAAAAAAAGATAAAACAATCTTGGAAGGTGTGCCATGACTGTACCCAATCTTTCAACGAGTCCTCATTTGATGCAACTTTGCCTGCTTTATTTTCTGTTTGTTATTCATCTCACCTGTACAGAAAATCAAAGTGAAAGTTGTGGTGGGCAAAACATACATTAAAATTTTTTCCAAAATATCTCACATTTCAGATGTCTTAATGTAAAAACAGGACAAACTATATTTTCTACGAAGACACTCATACTTTATAAAAAAATGGGTTATTACCAATCATAAATGAACATAAGAGTACAGAATATCCAGTTCATCTTTGAGGCACTGCAAAATTTAATTTAATGTAAATGAATGTCAGTGTGAATTGGACCCATGGCCTCCTGTTTAGCAGACAGATGTGAAAGCCACTGTACCTGTTGTATGGTTTCTGTTTGTTTTCCACTCAATGCAGCAGGTACTATTTTTAATTGGGACATTTTGTGTCCATCACAAAGGTACCCTAGAAATTTGACTATCATTATTGCAAGATATTAGGTTTTAAAGTTGAATTTTACTTTGATGAAGAAGCAATGTTCAGAAATAATTTTGTGGGGTATGTGTTCCTGAGATGTATTTTAAGGACATCTTCATCATCTGTAAACCAAATTTCTTCATTGCAGTGCACCCCCCCCCACTCCATCCCAAAATGGGATTATTGTTTGTCCCAGGACCATTGGTGTAGCGAAGAATCCTATGAGGGCAGGGTGGGGTCCATTAGCCTGTGTTGGCCCCCTACCTCACTGGATGTAGTTTCTGGACTGTAGCTACTCATGAGCTCGCAAATTGCTGCATTTGAAGCTCAAATCAGTCTCTTTCTGCAAAGACACATGATTTGGGGAGTAGAGGGCTCGGGCTCGGCAGTCTCAGGATGAACTGACTAGTTCAAGACAAGTGTCGTTTTGTTGTCCTCATCACTCTACTCATGACAGAGTGCTTGTGACCTCATTGATAAAGAATTTCCAATTGAGATGACTCTGAGCTTTTAAAGAGCACTGATATCCATCTGAAAGCCTTTACCTTCTTCTCTACCTCTTTCCTTTAACTTTCCTTCTACTTCCAAACATATAGCTCAGAACAATCAGTCAAGCCCGACATATTTCACTGGGCTGTACTTTGATGAAAGGGCATAATGATCAATGAATATACTCTCCAGTTGTGATGACTCTGAGCATATTAGTAAGAGAAGCAATACCATCTGAATCTTTGCCATCCCTTCCCCTGTTTCTTCTTCCCTCAACTTTCCTTCTACTTCCCCAAACATAATTGATAGCTCAGGATATCAGTCAAGCCCTATTTCACTGGACTGTACATTATGGAGGGCATATTTAATAATTAATGAAGACTCCATTTGTGATGACTCTGAGCTTTTTCACTTTTTTTTCAGATCACTGATAAATTGTCATTAGTAAGAGGAGCAATGTCTTCTGTCCAACTAAGTCTCTGCCAGTCTTAAAAAACTTACACTGGCTACCTATCCAATCCCGTATACATTATAAAGTACTTTTATTAGCCTACCAATGTTTTCACCAGTTTGCTCCATTGTATCTCATCGAATTGTTAACACCATATAAACCAGAAAGAATGCTTCGTTCAAGTAAAAAGTCATTATTTCAGGTCCCACATACTGTGACAAAATCATATGGGGAAAGATCATTTTCATATGCAGCTGCTGTTTCATGGAATAATATACCGGAACATCTTAGGAATATACAAACATACGAACAGTTCAGAAATAATTTAAAAACGCACTTATTTAGCATTTTGTAAATAATTCCGAACCCAGTGCATCATCTCCACTCCTTTTGTAAAAAGCGCTTAGAGACATGCTATTTTGCCTATGTATTATGCGCTATACAAAAATGTTTCATTATTATTATTTTCTTTCAACTTTCCTTTTACTTTTTCAAACATTAAAAGCTCAAGAAAATCAGTCAAGCTGTACTTCACTAGAGCTGTACTTTATGAAAGGGCATAAATGATCAATGTCATTAACATTTAATTGTGCTGCCACCAATGATGGGAGGACCAGTCTCTAGGGGTAGGAGGGGGATTTGGGGAGGGAGCATGAACTAATTTCCATCGATGTTTGCCTTGAGGTCGCCGATTATGGCCAGAACATTTAGGAAACAGCAGCATGTACGCTGGAATGTTAGCGGGAGGAAGACGGCTAGCAATTCAATTACAATGTTATCCAGGTTATTTATTGATATTTTCCTGGTTTTTAAATTGGGATTGAGTCTTCATTCTGAGCCTCGAATCTGGACCAGAACTCCAGAAATAGGTTGTTCATGTTTTGCCATATTTCTGCACGGAATGATTTTGTATTTTTTGTATGACAACAAGTTTCTAATGGAATGAAAAGTGCACTGTACATAGGAGGTTTTTATGGGCTATTTTCTTGTTACAGTCAACAAAGGAAATTGCATGACCTAAATAAAAGTCTGGCTCGCATAATACGACTGAAGGAAATTAACAAAATGTGGTCAGATCTGTATTGATAAGTTTGTGGTTTTAGCTTGGAGGAAGACAAATGTTTAAAAAACTCATTTGAATGAGTAAACTGATCTTCCTTAAGTTGTGTCCTTAGTGGAATCATAAAAGTATGACTTACATTAAACAAATATGCAACTTTGGTGTAGATAATGGTATGTACTATATTATCTGTTTCTAAGAATTCAAAGTGAGTCCATAAACCACAGATTATTTTACAGATACGGTATATCACTTTTAAAGCACAATTAGTTTTACTTTTCAATCAGAGTGAATGCAATGGGAACCAGTGCTGTATCAAAATGGTTAAGTGACCACTACCCATTCAACCAACCTCAAAGATTCCAAATTGTTTTAATTTTGTGTGTCTCTAATTGTAATTGTATTATGGCATTTTGCTGCAGAAACATGGTCATGTTATTCTAAGTACTTGCATATGAATGTTTGTATGATGCAAGAGTTCAAGAAATGCCATTATTATCCAATATTTAAATGAAGAGCAATGGATGTAAATCAAAAATAATATTTAACCATGAGCACAAGCATGTTGGAACTGTTATTTCAGGTCATAACAATATATATTTGTTGTCAGAGAAAGAACTTCATATATTGTTTTGGGGTCTACTGTAATAACATAGTTCTAGTTTAAAGACTTAATACTCTGAAATTATGTGACAATATTATTGTACATTTCTCCTGTACATTTTTGAAACTGGTCTTCAAAATTCTTTGGAATAAAAGTGAAGAAAGATAATTTCCAAATTTAAATATTTTTGTAGATTAAGTTTGCTCCTGACAACAAGTTTGCAAGAGGTTTGCCTGTCAAGCCCATATACGAATATACTCTGCAAACTGGAATATTAGCAGTTGGTTTGGGCAGATGAGTTGAAATCAATCTAATCCCATTGCATGCACTTTGGAACAACCATGATTTTGACAATTAGTGAACCTGTCTGTGAAGAAGCCAGTACCATGAATAGTGTTTTTGGCAGTATACTGTCATATATTCTTCAGCCATATTGATGTCAAAATGATGAGGAATTGTACCATAAGTCCTATCTTTCCCCCAAGTCAGTGGTGCAACATATGACACAAATAGAACATGGTTTTCTAAAAGGGGTCAAACAATCCGACTGGCGCCGGTGAGCTGTCGGAAATTATTTTTAGCTGGTCCGTGTTGGTGGGTACATGTATGTATAGCACGTGAAAATGCAAGAGGTAACTGTCAAGAGAAACTTGTCATGATTCATGTTCTCACTCTGAAGCTTGTCCCCCTCCCTCCTTCCTTGCCCCCCTCCCACCATCAACACCCCCAGATTCGTGGTCTGTTGATATGTGGTAACTGTGCAAGTGTCCATCTGCAAGATTTTCAATATTTTCTCATCTAGTTGGAATTCAAAATGACAATAGGGGTGGAGCTTTTGTTAAAGAGGCACAAAACACAAACACAAAACATATTAAAAACCCAAACCCTAAATACCCCCAAAAAACATGAAAACATAAAAATGCAAAAACACATGTTTTTTAATACTGATGTAGAATGTATTTCAGACCTTAAAAGTTTTTAGTTGTTACATATGTTTGTGCAAGTCCTAGTATACCAATGGATTTTATGTTACTTAGAGTGTGATTATTACTAGGGAAATACCCCAAGAAACACTGGTCAAAATCTCGTTTATTTTTTGATTATAACACTCGTAAACCAACATTACTATCAGAGTTACATCACTTAAAGTTGATCTTGATCAGTTTTAATTAAATGAGGATTGTAGTCATAAGCTTGAGAAATTAAGTACCATTTTGTTCAACTCTGCCTGTGAACGAGATGAGTTACACGTATTTACACATTTAAAAGTTGAAATATCTTTCTTTTTTGTTTACGTCCAGTGCGTACGCCTCTTTCAACATGGCTACCTCCACAGCAGACACCAGCAGTGACTTGGAAGATGAGGTCAGAGGTCTTAGTGTCAGCAGTTCAAGAAGCTCTTCACCCAAAGATCAGGTCAGTTCAGATCTCAGGGAAATCCCCTGAAACACTAATTTCATACTTTCCACCAAAGCGGAGTAAAAGCGGAGTAACTCCAGAGTAAGTCCAGACTAACCGTGGAGTAAGTCCGGACTAACTCTGGAGTAAGTCCTTACTAGTGCTGGGTGATATTTTGATAGTATCCATAGTCGAATACTCAATAATGATCTCATGATTGTTTCAAAATATTGCCAGAGGCACGATATGGCCCAAAATATCGATTATGAAAACCTAATGGGGTAAAAGCATGCACTGCAGTAGGAGGGATCAAGAAATCTCCATAGCTTTGAATACTCTGCACTCGAGTGCTACTGCCTGTAATCATATAGGTGGAAACAAGGAGGTGGGAATAAAAGACAGAACTCTGTGCTTTTCAGCGATCAAACTTGTGGTATAAAGAGCAGTAGTGTATTTATCATTAAATAAACAACTCTGTCAACACTGCCCACCAACCAAAAATGGTATTTATACACAATCGGCACCATGAATCTGATCTAGTTACAAGAGGGTCTACAGTAAAGCAACATTGTTTTGACCACATTTTGATATCAGTCCTACAGGGGCACTGTCAATTTAAGCCTTAAGTACATTGATCTTATTCATCGCAAATTTGTCTTTCAACTTGCGTGATATATCGTGTTATCAACGATATTTTACTCAAGACATGATAATCAAATGAGGTTTAGATCATCATCAAATATTGTCAGCTCTGGTCCTTATTTACTCTGGCTCGAAGAGCAGGTATGAAAATTGTAAAAAAATCTTGATCTGGATTCAACCTGGAGTCTTCAAGCCATTTTGAGAAGAAACTTACAAGTGGTATAACTTCACGGACACGCAAAAAGAAAATCAGCAAAACTTGGTGAAATATTGATGAAAATAGCTGGACACTTTTGAAGAAGTTTATCAAAGAGAACTATACCTGAAGATATCAATTTCTCAAATTTGTTGGTTGGAATGATCAGGAAAGGGGCAGAATTGGCATAAGGAAGGGTACAATTTTCCAATATATTTCACGAAATATGACTTTGATGAAAGGTTGCAGACATATTTTTTTTACCGTACTTGTTTTCACTTTTTAAACTCATTACAGAAAAAATTCTCCTTGTTTGACCACGTAACATATACCGAATGTTTGACCAGATATTGAAACCCATTTTCAGTTGTGTAGAACAATAGTTGGAAGTTGGAACTCTAGCCATTGAACCTCGTAGGTCAAACTAAGCCCAGCATCAGTACAAACAGAAAATGAATGCATGACACAATTATTAGTAAAGGTGCTACTATTTGTCACCTTTATCTTCCTAAGCCAGTCAGGGTGAGTAACTGTAAGTGTGAAGGAAGAAAATTGGTCCCATAAGTGACCAGAAGTGACCAGATTTGACCGGAACTATGACCGACCCCTGTGTAATCACTGTGCTGTAAAAATTTCCTGATGAAAATAAAGGACTTGGCAGGTGGTTTCAGAAACTTGTTGAGTCTAAGAGCATTTTCGCAGTTCACACGACAGCTAAATCATGATTGCAACATGAAAGCCATCATGGCGAGTAGAGTTGCCTACTACATACACAACAAAAAAGGTTGTTTTAGATAACACTATCCAATTCAAAATTGTAGTGATGAGTCATGGCGGTGTTTCTGGGTGTGCTGTCAATCAACTGTGGACTGGATGGATCGTGTGGCTGTCGATACATTTGTACACATCGTCACCCGGCTGGCAGAAGGGCGTTAGTAAATGCTCTAAGCAGAAGGGCGTTAACAGTAAATTGCCTCTAATTTGAAACCCATAGGCTTATTCAATATTTCCGCCTTACGTACTGATAGAGGGATCTAAAAGATCACAATACTTTGATTTCATGTGAAATAAGCCAGTGGTTGTCACGTTACAAGCAATTTACTGTTAACGCCCTTCTGCTTAGAGCATTTGCTAAGGACCTTCTTTCCTAGCAGGGCGACGACATGTCCGAAAGCATGCAGTATTCAAGTGAAAGTTAATGAAAGTTTACATAAGCTTTGTCTCTCGAATCGTGTTTCAGAGGTCAAGCCTTTTACGTGAGGAAAATGTGAGGTGTTTTGGAGGAATCATTATCAGAAAACACCTGGAGCACGATTTGATTTTCAATCGTGTTCCTAGTTTGCTTTGACACGGGGTATTAAAAATACTGTAATTAGATTAAGCGCCGATTTGCAGTCGCGTTTGCAATCATGTTTTTGCCGTCGTGTGAAAACACTCTGATGAGCTGAGTGGCTGCACTTGGATGCTAGTGGTCAATACCCAAAGCAATGGTGGACAGGTGCTGTTTGAACATAGCCCCTCCAAAATTTCTCTGTTCCTTGTTTTTACATGCAGGGTGGGGGTTGAACAAGGGTTTTGACACCTGCAAGCTGAAGGTGGAGGGTATTTATCATTGTTGAATATAGTTTGAAAAAGAAATTTGACAAATGGATATTAAGTACAAATTTTAAAATTTATTTTTGTGGCTGCCTGCCTGAACAGAATGGCATCCAGCCAGCGTTAGTCATCGTTAATTGCGGTAATAACAGTGGCACTCTGTGAAATCCCTCCCTCCTTGCTTGGGGTGAGAGTAGCTTCATCATTGCAGTGATTTGGGCGGCTTACTGCATGGTGTCTCCACAGGTAAGAAACAAATGTGGTGGGAGTCGGCTCGTAACCAAACCTGAGGGTATGCCAGGTGTCCTGCTAGCGCATCACAGACCGTCCAAGGGAAGCTTGTGTACTTTTATTGGCAGATACCTGTTTCCCTTTTCTGAAATTAATTTCAGTGATTGCATGGAATGTAAATGTTTAAATTGTTACTCTAGATCCTGGACATATCTGATCGTGACCCTGGAGGGTCTGATCTTGATCTTGAACTTAAACTGTTTTATTTTGGTCTTGAACTTGATCCTGGACCCTGTTGTGTTGGATCCAACACCTTCCAAAATTTGAGCTCTTAGAATTTAAGTTCTTTGCTACTCAACAATGAGTAGCCCCAAGAATGCAGTGAAGATTTGAAATCCATTTTAACTGCTGTTAATTTCTTTTTTTCGCTTTTCATTTGTTGTGTTTTTTACCCCAGAATGTGCTGAGTGTGACGTCTCCTTCAAATGCTCCTACCCTCGCTGTATCGGTCCCCCTCAACATACCCGTGTCAGGTAAGTCTATTGGTGGAGGGCCAGAAATTGGACTTCGACTTGATATGGCTATAATTATGCATGTGCAGTTGTAGATCAAATGATTTAAAAACTTAGTCTGTAATTCTCACACTAGGCTGCATTTTTTTTCAAGTTAGGAAAAATGGAGGAAAAAATCAAGAAGAAAATGGAAAGCACAAAATTTTACAGAAGTATTAGTTTTGGAACACTTACATGAACACTAAAAAAACACAGAATTTGACTATTTAGAACTCGGAAATCTTATGGCCTTTCCTCACATTCACCATAATTAACCCGTTGAAGATGATGGACGAGTTCTCCTGCAGTCTATGGGAACAGGGGCGTCGATCCATGTTTTAGATGGGGGGGGGGGCAAAGTAAAAAAAGGTCCAAAATAGAGCGCACCAAGTTGTAATACAGAATTTTGCGCGCAAAGTGTGCCAAAATATTGACAATTTTGTATGTTAAATAGTATTTTTATGCCATGTTTTATGGTTTTATAGTGCTTTCCAATGCTTTTTAAAACACATATTTGCATTGCATATTAAGAATTTTTCAAGTTGTCAAAATTATTGAGGGGGGGGGGGCAAATCAACATGTTTCCCCCCAATATTTTCATTGGTGGGGGATCCCCCCCCCCCCCCAGGATCGATGCCTCTGTATGGGAATGCATGTTACGGCAAAATCAAACTGTTTCCAATGAATTAAAGGTAAATGACATGATGGGGGTAGTCCTCAACTTGGGCTGAAACTACTCTAGAATCAAGTAAATTATGCCAGGATTATCCTGTAAAATCTTGTAGTCAAACACGGACTCATTCTAGAATAACTAATGTTCTATGTCCTCGTGGCAGGCAAACCTGCTGTGTGGCTTTCTATGGGTCTTATTTTTATCATCCCGCAAAAAAATAAAATGCAGTATGTTCATGCTTGATTCTCCTTAAGTAAACAAATTAGAGACAAATCCTTCCAGCTGGGAGATCCATTCCAGTTAGTGTATAGTTGGTATACATTTCAACTCATTTGGTTCTTGAGGCATTTTCAAGTGTTCCCAATGATGTCACTAACCTTTAAGGCCATCCAAATATACAACTTTGGCAGAAGTGATGCTGCCAACAGCGAGGTCGTCAGAGGTCAACCTTTCTTCAGCACCATTGGATTTCTCTAATATGGCAGTAGTAAGACAGATGGTCATTTTCAAACAATCATTTTCGACAATTTGAGAGTCTTAAGGGCTCATATCTTCCCACTTGGAGGTTATGAATGGATGATGACTACCATATTAGGTATAATGTAGACTGGCATGTGTCATTACCAGTTTGATTTGAATTCTACAATTGGACAAATAATTATGATGAAAAATCGGGGCGTGAGTGATAAAACAAATTTTGGACATGGGTGTGTGACCATTATCGGTTATGGTAGGAATTGTACCAAAGTAGTCCTCCAAGAGTACCATGTGTCCTAAAACATGTGCATAATTAGATTACCTACATGTATCTCACATTATGTAGTCACAATCAACCATTCCCTCTCTCTGGCAAATGGTCCCCCTTACATGCCGTGAGTGACACGACAAAATGCAAAAATACCCATATTAACATTAATTACCCTTGTACTAAATTCACTGTGTTACGACATATGATAAATTATTTTATGTAATTTTCATGGAAAACTATCATCTAAGATATTTGGTTTCAAAAAATATTGAAGCCTATTGATTTCTTGCAAGTTTTAATTTTCACCCTCATGTCCACTTTTGTTTGAAAATGGCCAGATTTGATTTGATTTGATTTTTATTTTTGCATTTTCAAGAGTTAACAATTTAAACAAACAACAAATTTTCAATAATTGAACATAATATGATAGAATGCGTATAACAATGACAATAACAATACAAAATAAGCATATGAAAATCACAACAAAATTTATTAACATTACAAATTGTATTCAATTGTATTTAACAATATCATAAAACATTAATACATTATATGAAAACGGGACAAACATCATATAGAAAATGCAGTGGTTGTCTATCAACAGAATCAACTGTCTAAACCAAATCGATTTATCTGTGGCTGGATGGTGTTTTGTAGACGTCATACATACTATTTTTCTATGGCACATGCAGTAGACCAATCCAATTTGAAGAACCTTCTACTGCTTTGTCTGCCATGTCTGGGGGGCATCTGAGAGCATAACAAACAACAATGTAAAAGTTCATGTTTACAACTGACTTAGAATTAAATAATTGCATGCATTTTAAAATAGCCTAACTGTTGTTGTTTTCTTGGATCCCCCCCCCAAGCTATGGTGAATGAAGTGGTTCAGTGATTTTCAAACTAGATTGGTCAGTAGACCTGTTCAGTTTTGGAAATGTAGCATACCCTATAGTTGGAGGCTTCTACGGCACAACAAAAGGTGATGCACTGTACTCTTGGTATAAAGAATTCCTTGGGACCCATCAATTTTTGTTTTCTTTATAACAAAATTTCTTTGTATCAGGTTTGCAAAAACAATAAAACACAAAAGTAAATCCAAGATATGGGACCAGAGATTTTACTTCTTTATACCTAAATTTTGTTATATCAGTGTTCTTTATAACGAGAGTGCACTGTACAATAATGCAGGTTTACAGCTATTTCCGAACTACAGAAATAGGTAGATGAAGATACCTAACTTGTGTTGTACTTAGAAGCCCCCCACCTATGGTGGATGAAGTGGTGCAGTGCTCTTTCAACTGGATTGGAATGGTCTGTAATATATGTTGGCAAAACAGTAGTTATGAAGGCAAGCTCACATAGGAAATAAATCTAAATATTTCAGCTTGGTTTTCAGATTGGTCAGATTTTGCAAAAGAACAGTTTGAAACATAATTTCCAAAATATATTTCATGCAGTGAAAACAAGTTGTTGAACCCCCTGCAAATCACCATGTTTTGCACTGTTATTACAATGCTCATAGGGTTAAAACCAATTTATGATTCAGGTGTAAGAAAAAAAAAAGCATTAATCAAGCAAAATTAACCACAAAATGCCTCTGCCAGCCACACACGCGAGTGAAATTAGTGTAACGAATATTTACGGCGTCAATACCAATACCTTGCAGGTGGTCCTCGTTGCACGCTACCACCGAAATAACACATGCGATTAGCGCATATTAAAAATTCATACCCAACAGATGGACCCAAGCTGTATGTTTAATATAATCGTTCCGTGCTTTACGTTGGGCGTGGCACGTCAAAACAGAAGATTAACGTCCAACAATTGCTCCAGCAGTTGTTGAGTAATAGACGAAGAAGAAAAGAACATTCAGCAGATTACCTGTTCTGGGTAATGTTAAAGAACAATGTTATTGTTTTATCGTGGAATAAGTGGGGGCAAAGGAAGATTGAGTGACGTGGCGTGGTTTACGTATTGAAGCGAAATGTGCACAGTCATCGTTTTAAACAGATGCCTGTGATGTCTTCAGGTACACATAGAAGAATGTAAATGTTGGGGTGGTGAGGGGGGCAAATAGGGGAAGACAACAGGTAAAGAGCATTTCTTTTGACTTGTGGTTTTGGCACATGGTGACGAAACACAATTTATTTAACCCCTTTGACTCACTGCTCTATAACCATATAGCATTGTTTAGTGAGATGATATGGTTTTTCTCTTGTTTGACCGAATATAAACTTATAAGTAAATTTAAGCTTTTCGTGAAAAAAGTTTACACATCACATTTATTTTCTTTAGTTATACAGGTCTGAAATGTGTATTCTATTGGACAGAGGTATTTGTAGGCCGCCAATCTCCTATTCTGAGTTCGGAAATAGCTGTAAACCTGCTTATGTACAGTGCACTCTCGTTATAAAGAACACTGATATAACAAAATTTAGGTATAAAGAAGTAAAATCTCTGGTCCCATATCTTGGATTTCCTTTTGTGTTTTATTGTTTTGCAAACCTGATACAAAGAAATTTTGTTATAAAGAAAACAAAAATTGATGGTCCAAGGAATTCTCCTCATCGACTCTAGA
>JZLH01S0016758.1:0-10743 GCA_001188425.1 Eucidaris tribuloides | reverse complement strand
TTCCATGGTGCCCATCTCAATAAACATAGCCCCATTATCTGCAAAGAAGCCAAATTCAGTAGCACACTTACATCAATCATAATTAGGCATATCTCCCCTCTTCCCCACAATAATTTATACAAGTGTATTCCTAGAAGAGGAACAACAACACAACAAAAATCGGCTGATAAAAATTACGGGAACAAATCTAAACAGCCTGATAATAGCACTTGCCAGGGACTCAGGTTTATCTTAATGTGCGGATCCGCGTCGCAATGCACGAAACGGGCACCAAGGAATTAGGGTGGGGGAACAACCATGTAGTAACCCGTGGGTGAGTCACAGAGACCCACCCAAAATAGCTGAAAACATACGCAATAGTCCAAATATATAAATTTGTCTATATACCAGTGACAGATGAGGATTATCGAATCACATATATTTTTTGCGGTTTCCTGCCCGTACCCTGGGATGAGAACGACGATGCACGCACAGCGTATGTCAGCCGAAATCCACACCGAAATAGGACCTATATATTTGCCTATACCCCTCCCTCCAAATCATATATTAACTCCTTGGGGTAATATTGTTCAATGAGACACAATGTGGTTTTCTCATTGTTGACCATGAACTGGATATAAACCACAAATTTATATTTCTTAGCAAAAAAAGTCACACAGAATATCTATTTTCTTCAGTCATACTGGTCAAAAATGTGTATTTTATGGATGAAGGCATTAGGTAACATAACTCTATTGTTTGTCTATTGTTTGACTGAAAAGTTTGACATACATGTATTTTCTGGAGAAAGCCTTTCGTCTCTGAGTGTGCAAGCAATGGGCTTCTGTACAAGTCTGTTGTCCTCAATGGAATTTGTAATTTACTGTGGCATCCACCTTGGAAAAAAATGTAGTTTTTATCTTTTTTTTTTCAATTAATGCAAACTTAAGGATTTTAAAGATGAAGATACCTAACTTGTGTTGTACTTAGAAGCCCCCCACCTATGGTGGATGAAGTGGTGCAGTGCTCTTTCAACTGGATTGGAATGGTCTGTAATATATGTTGGCAAAACAGTAGTTATGAAGGCAAGCTCACATAGGAAATAAATCTAAATATTTCAGCTTGGTTTTCAGATTGGTCAGATTTTGCAAAAGAACAGTTTGAAACATAATTTCCAAAATATATTTCATGCAGTGAAAACAAGTTGTTGAACCCCCTGCAAATCACCATGTTTTGCACTGTTATTACAATGCTCATAGGGTTAAAACCAATTTATGATTCAGGTGTAAGAAAAAAAAAGGCGTTAATCAAGCAAAATTAACCACAAAATGCCTCTGCCAGCCACACACGCGAGTGAAATTAGTTTAACGAATATTTACGGCGTCAATACCACTACGTTGCGGGTGGTCTTCGTTGCATGCTACCACCGAAATAACACGTGGGATTAGCGCATATTAAAAATTCATGCACGACAGATGGACCCACGCTGTATGTTTAATATAATCGTTACATGCTTTACGATGGGCGTGGCACGTCAGAACAGAAGATTAACGTCCAACAATTGCTCCAGCAGTTGTTGAGTAATAGACGAAGAAGAAAAGAACGTTATGCAGATTACCTGTTCTGGGTAATGTTAAAGAACAATGTTATTGTTTTATCGTGGAATAAGTGGGGGCGAAGGAAGATTGAGTGACGTGGCGTGGTTTACGTATTAAAGCGAAATGTGCACAGTCATCATTTTAAACAGATGCCTGTGATGTCTTCAGGTATACATTGAAGAATGTAAATGTTGGGGTGGTGAGGGGGGCAAATAGGGGGAAGACAACAGGTAAAGAGCATTTCTTTTGACTTGTGGTTTTGGCAGATGGTGACAAAACACAAATTTAACCCCTTTGACTCACTGCTCTATAACCATATAGCATTGTTCAGTGAGATGATATGGTCTTTCTCTTGTTTGACCGAATATAAACTTATAAGTAAATTTAAGCTTTTCGTGAGAAAAGTTTACACATCACATTTATTTTCTTTATTTATACAGGTCTGAAATGTGTATTCTATTGGACAGAGGTATTTGTAGGCGGTAAATCCTTAAGTTTGCATTAATTGAAAAAAAAAAGATAAAAACTACATTTTTTTCCAAGGTGGATGCACAGTAAATTACAAATTCCATTGAGGACAACAGACTTGTACAGAAGCCCATTGCCTTGCACACTCAGAGACGAAAGGCTTTCTCCAGAAAATACATGTATGTCAAACTTTTCAGTCAAACAATAGACAAACAATAGAGTTATGTTACCTAATGCCTTCATCCCATAAAATACACATTTTTGACCAGTATGACTGAAGAAAATAGATATTCTGTGTGACTTTTTTTGCTAAGAAATATAAATTTGTGGGTTTATATCCAGTTCATGGTCAACAATGAGAAAACCACATTGTGTCTCATTGAACAATATTACCCCAAGGAGTTAATATATGATTTGGAGGGAGGGGTATAGGCAAATATATAGGTCCTATTTCGGTGTGGATTTCGGCTGACATACGCTGTGCGTGCATCGTCGTTCTCATCCCAGGGTACGGGCAGGAAACCGCAAAAAATATATGTGATTCGATAATCCTCATCTGTCACTGGTATATAGACAAATTTATATATTTGGACTATTGCGTATGTTTTCAGCTATTTTGGGTGGGGTCTCTGTGACTCACCCACGGGTTACTACATGGTTGTTCCCCCACCCATAATTCCCTTGGTGCCCGTTTCGTGCATTGCGACCGGGATCCGCACATTAAGATAAACCTGAGTCCCTGGCAAGTGCTATTATCAGGCTGTTTAGATTTGTTCCCGTAATTTTTATCAGCCGATTTTTGTTGTTGTTGTTGTTCCTCTTCTAGGAATACACTTGTATAAATTATTGTGGGGGAAGAGGGGAGATATGCCTAATTATGATTGATGTAAGTGTGCTACTGAATTTGGCTTCTTTGCAGATAATGGGGGCTATGTTTATTGAGATGGGCACCATGGAATTCCTGTTACAAATATGTACCTGGTATATGTCAAGATACCAAATGTAGAGATAATAAAGTTAAATTGTGACACAGTTGTAGGTAAATTTAACACTTTGTAGCTATTAAGGGACAGAAGTCGCTGCCATATATTTTGATGAATCACGACTCTTGCATAGCATATGTTCTCTAGGAATGGATTCTGAAAGTTTTGCAAATTTATGACATTCCGTTTCTACAAATATGAAAAAAAAAGAAGCAAGTGGTAATTTGGTGACTCCTTCATAACATTTTGCCTATTAATGGCCCATGTTTTTACTTGTTCTCCATTGATTTACTGATGAGTCGAGGGTTTAATTTTTATTTGGCTGAATAAAATTTTAAATGTATGTTCGTCCCAAAGGTAACACCTTATTTCATTATGGTACAGCCCGACCAATATAGGAGGTATATGTTTCAAAGGATGAGTCCATTATCATTTGGGTATGAAACTTAAAAGGCATGAGATACACTGTTGCTAAAAGTGCAAAACCTGGTATAGCCCAACTTCTTCTCCATGTTTTATATGAGGCAGCTATGCAGTTTTGTTCCAACTCTTGCGGCCAGCTCACTGTTTCAGGATTGGGGTTGTCTAAATCAATTCGCTGCCATAGTCGTGACGTCACTCCGAGGTCAACCAGCCGCAACCATGGTAACTGGTTCACGCGATGCGCGCGCGGGGTATGAACACTGAACCGGCCGTGAGTTCGCTATGGCCGTTGTGTCACTGTACGGAAATATGTGTTATTTTCACGAGTAATTATCTGAAAGGCAGACAAAATTAAGGAATTTCAGGTACTGGAGTGTGTTCTCAGACAACTTATCCTTTATAGAAATTATGCTCTTTTGCCTTATTTTTTGCTACAATTGTTGATTTTGAGGGAAATTTCCAGGCAGTCATAGCAAAGTTTCAAACCCGTCTTATACAATGCGATACTAAAGTGAAAAGTTTACCGGAACATCGAAACCCAGGTTTTGTAATCGGCATGTTTCTCCATCGGGAATTGAAAATAACTGCAACTGTGGCTCTCACTGGTATGTTGACACCCTGCTGCAAAGCAGTTGACCATTCTTCAGCTTTAATTTTGATGAAAATATGATAAATTTTGGTTCTTAACTTGCGGTCTCTGAGCGTTCGTGTAAACTGTATGAGTGATACGTTGTTACGGAAAGTGCGTGAACCATTGTCAAGGAAGTGAGGGTGACCCGAGTTCAAGTTATGTCACACTTTGGCAGCGAATGTTAGAGTCTTCTGGTGGTCCAAGGATAGGGCACTCATTAATGATGTGGTGCACCGTCCGGTCTTTTGGTCCATTATGGGTCCACGTATGCATGATGATGTTGGGTGCAACCACCAACGGTTTATGCTGCAGTTTGAATCTGCCTACACCAGTGCGGAGTCTATTCAGAGTTACCCAAGATCTGCGGGGCAGATCAGTACCTGGTGGTAACGTTGTGTTTGGGGTGACTGCGAACTTGTTGGGAGGTGTGGTCTCTTGCCAAGAAGAAAAGCCCAACTAATAGTGGACATATAAAGTATAAACTGCATTGGAAGAGGACGTTTATGTTTTCTTTTTCTTCTTATAGGAGTAGTGACATTTTGCTAATAAACCACTGTCTGATGATCATTCTGTAGGTCCTCCAAAAAATCGCCACATCTTTGTGTTTGTTATTAAAGCAAACAAACAAACAAACAAACAAAGGAGAAAGAAAGAAAAATACAAACAAACAACTATTTTGTATGTGCAGTGCAGCACATTGTATATATAAGCATGTCGTAAAATGCCCAGACTTCCTGAACCGCCTTCACTTTTTGCAATTCCCAAAGTTCATTGAAATGGTTTTCATGCTAAGATTGACAGAGTTCCTCTGGAAACATGTTGACTTCATCTTGTAACAGTCTCAGACTCTCAACCCTCTCCAAAGGATTGAGGTCGTTCTCTTTCTCGCAGAAAGGCGGATGTTGCAGCCGACATGCAATTAGATTTTCACACGGCAGGTCGTAATTAAAACTCCCACACTCGTATTACCGAAAGACTAATTTGTCAAGTTGACTTAACTTCAAAGAAAATGACTGAATACCATGCATTGATCAGCAGTATTTGTGAAGTTTTACTCTCAAGTCCATGTATCAAATGGTAATCATTTAATGTCTGCTGCTACTACAAGTACCTCCTCCTCATTTGATGTAAGTTAAAGTGATAAAGAGTCCAAAATTTCAATGATTGTAACAGATTGCTACAAAACTGACGTACACAATGATGCTAGTAACAAAATAGAACAGGCGAGAGTCAAATAACCACCAGTGACTTGTTATTTGGTGATAAATTACTACTAATTAGTAATCATTTCAAACTTTGTTTGTCATAGAAAGTATGAGAAAAGTGGATCTGCGGTGGAACCGGCGGGCACCTGCATGTATGGCTTTTAGTTTAACCCATTGGCTACGGGAACCGGATGTGCCCTGTGTTAACTCTATGGGATTTTAAGAATCTCAGAGGCAACGGGTTAATACACCAATGGTACCAAAAAATGAGTATGGGCCCTGGCTTCTGAAGTCAGAAGCCACAAACTGTGGTGAGCTATTAAACTGCTGCAACTTTTATCATATAAAGTTCTTCTCCTTACAAACAAAATTCTGAATGGGCAACCCCCCCCCCCCAAGTATCTTGCAGATCTCATTTCTTGACGTTTCAGTACTTCCTCAAGACCTCTCCTTTTATCTTCTACAATGCAGTTAACTTCTGGACCTCACACTTTCACAAAATTGGTGATTATGCTCTTTCTGCCATTGCCCCTTCTCTCTGGAATTCTCTACCTGCCCATATACATAGAGCCACTTCCATAAATTAGTTTAAGACCGTGTTGAAAACTTTACCTTTTTAATAAATAATTCTCTGGAATGTCCCAGTTGGTCGGTCAATGGGGGTGCACACCAACTTTGTTTTCCAGTATTCACTGATTTATGTATTCGTTGTTTTGTATTACTTAAGGTTTCTCATATAATTTTTGTATTTGTACTTAACCCTTTGGCTACGGGAACCGGATCTGTCCTATGTTAAACTCTATGGGATTTTCAGAATCTCGGAGGCAACAGGTTAACTTTAATTCCTGGCATTAAATCATAGACAGACAACAGTGCGTTTAAAAACAACTGTATTATGCTTCAAATAAATATTTTGTGTTATTATTATTATTATTATTATTCAATATTATTATTATTATTATTATTCAATATTATTATTATTATTATTATTCAATATTATTATTATTATTATTCAATATTATTATTATTATTATTCAATTTTATTATTATTATTATTATTATGCTGTTGTATAGCAATGAGCCCAAGGGGTTAAAGGGAGAAGGAGCCAGCAACTAACAGACATAAGTTAAGGAAAAAAATGACATTGTAAGCAGGGTTATAGGTAGAAAGATTTCTGTGCTGGCCTTAGGAAGGAGTTATGCAAGCGGAGCAAGCAAAGCGAGCGAAGCGCTCCTGGGTTTCCACATACAAAAGAGCATTTGGAAGCATTTATTTTACAAAATACATCTTCGGCTGAAATGTAATGATGTTTAAAGCTCAAAATACACAATTTATGTAGAGATTTAAAACATTTTACGGTCATTTACTCATTTTAAAGCTTTTCTATGCCGGTTGGAGGACTAATAAATTCAGCTCAGTGCCGGTCGGCTTCGGTTTGTGCCGGCTACTACCCACCGGCGCCGACTGCCGTAGCTATAACCCTGATTGTAAGTATTGTGAGAATTATGGTACATGGTGATAAAGACAGCCTAAATAAGGGGTACTGTGTAATACTCACCCTCAGCAAGGCCCTATAAATTAGCTATAGGAGGAGGAGCTTATCGATTTAAACAGTGCATACATTACCACTGTGTGACTAACACACGTCGGGTGGCATGCATCGGTCACGCATGGTCAACTCGAGACCTGTGCACGTGCGATCTGATTGGTTGGCAAGAACTCAAATTTTTTCTTAACTTATGCCTGTTAGTTGCTGGCTCCTTCTCCCTTTAAGTGCAGGATAGTGCTAGTACAGAAGCAGAAATATATTTACACAATTTTTATATTTGATCTTGTAATTTACTTAAGCAGTCCATGATAAATAAATTAAAAAACAAAGAGCATTTAAACCAACTGCAATGCCACATCTTCTGCAGAGGTGTGTAATTTGCGTGTTGAAGAGCTTCCGGCCAATGCGTTCTTAATTCAGCTTGCATGTGATAGCTTTTGATGCAGCATTACAAATGGCCTGTAGGCTTTTCTCACCCATTTTTGTGGTTTTACGCCGCACATTTTCGTAAAATAGATACCTTACTGTTACTGCCAAGATCAACGATTACAAAATAATAATTCCATCTTGCATAACTTTACTCATTCACACGTGACCATTGCTCTAAGATCTACATCAGGCTCTGGTTTTTTCAAGAGGTTCAAAAGTGTCAACCAAGGAGTGAAAAAATGAAACTAATCAGAGACTTCTGGAATTTAAGATTTGACATCACAAACCTTCAAATTTATTGAAAATAACAGAACTGGAGCTTAATCTTACCTACATTTCATGTTACAGTGGCAGAAACATTTGCCATTTGAACATTTTACAATAAAAGAAGGTTGTATTCCAAGGTTCTCAGCACACTCATGTTATCCTTGTCACCAAGTTCAATACTCCAAATGCAAAGAGCACGATTCACAGAAACTACTGATTTAGCCTGAGTCGAATCGATTTGAAAACCGGGCACTAGATCGCGAAGCCTGTCGAGCCCGGAGCCGTTTTGCGAAACGCGGTGCGATCGATGAGATTACTGAAAAACAATAAATTCTTTGTTCTTAGTCTACTATCTTACACATTTGATTACCATGTATTCAAGACACTTCTACTTTTGGGTCTTCTTTATTCTGTTTTGTGAGTTTTGAAGCTCCCTTGTCGATGTAATTTTTTTTTCAGGCGACATATCAACATTGTTTTTTGACATCAAAACAAACGAGATCAACGGGATTTTCCCTACGGCCAAGATCTCGCTGAAGCATCGACAAGTGCTGGTCAGTGCTTTGAAACACACGGCCAAACATATGTCTTGCTGACTGAAAAATTTCTGTTGCTAACGTCTTCTTCTAAACGGATATTTCCATGAAAATATAACTTTTCCATCGCATCTCTATCCAGTCCAAACTCGACTGGAACAGGATTATTTTCCGACTAACCATTAGAAAAAACAGATGATTCAAAATCAGCAATACGATGATAAATTTGCCGCAAAGTGTTGTGTTCTTTGTCAGACGACTTTGTACACAGCGCTGTACTTCTCAATCGGTTCAGATAGTGACGCTGATTGCGGAACGTGGAGGAGCCCAACCCACCGATTGCTGGACATGAGGTTTGGCGAAGTCGGCTGGGGGGAATTTTTAAAAATCAGGAATACGCAGCCGCCAGTCATAATATAGGCTATCGGCGTAAAATTCACAGACAAGCTGTCTATCACTCGTCACTTTTTACGTTTCGACTGGATCTGCTTCGTAGCTGATAGTCGCGCAAGCGCACTGAAGGCTCACCGCCATTCTGTCTAGTTTGGGCAAATGTTTATATTTTCTGGTCTCACTGTTGTTCGCATGACCACCGAGTTCAAATAACTCTCCAATCGTAGGCATATCCTCACATCAGTATAACCTCAAGTAAAAAACAGTTATTCAACATTGTCTGGCTAATTCAAATGCCACGGTGGTAATTACCATACTTTCTTTGTGGGCTTGTTGCCGATGTTGGCGGTGCATAATGCAAAATAGATAAAGAAAATTCTGTGAAAAGGGTGATTTAATGGTATTTCACCAAGGAATATTTAGAAAAATGTGAATGTTTTTCTGATCAATGCTAAGCTTAATTAGCAAAAATAATCTTAGTTGATAATTATTGGCGATCAGGCCTACAATATTTATCGTAATAATTATCAACTAGACATTTATACGAAAAAACAATTTCTAATGAAAATGGTGAAAAAAGTATCGCGAAAATCATGAATTTTAATTTATAGTGGATTTGATTGAAGTCTAAACTGCTTGATTTGTTTATGATGTTTTGTGTCTGGACGGGGAAAGTCCCGGGGGAAAGCCAGGATGTGTAGTGGGCAGTGTGGGTGGTGGTGTATACTAGGTAGTGTAAATAGGTATTTTGTCAAAATGAAAGGAAACATAAACTTGTTAAACAATATTCTGCCAACAGTTTAATCAAATAGCATGACAAATCATTTATTTGAATTTTTAAAATGTGCCGCCAATCTGTTCAGCCACATTTTTTTTTTCACTTAAAAAAATCAGGGGCTAAAAGTTGAATGAATTGACTGGTGTATCACGAAGTCTGTTACCCCCCCCCCCCCCCCCCTGGGGGGGGGGGTAACTGCGGTTGGCCGCGTTGTGAACCCCTCAATTTTCAGCCCTAATTTCAGTTCTAGAGACTTTCCAAATTTGTTTACCCATCTGTTATCACTCACTCCTCGCATAATCAATCATCATTCACTCTCCCCCTCTTGCAACAGATAACAAAACAAGCAGGGGAAATCCACTGAGAAAAACGAAACCAAGTCCTCAAGGTTTTTTTTTATCGAAAATAATTTGAATGATATAATTCAAAACATGTCACTTATAATTCATAACAATGATAACGCCACTAAATATTGTTTACAAAACAAAGTCATTGGACCTCGTGTGGGACGGCGCAATGATTGCCGCCGGTGTGGAAAGCTCTCCAGCATTTTATTTCACAAAGAATTACATGTTTTGTTTATGACCAAGGCGGTACAAATTTGTATCCCTTCCCTTGGTATGACAATGAAGAAACAACTGTGAATGATGAATCATAAGTATCAGAAATTGTGTATTGCTGTCAGATTTGTTTTCTTTTAACACAAAGATAAACTTAATTCTTGAATGGTATCAGACGGCACTGGAGAATCATGTCTGCCTTGTCAGTTTTGTTTTGACTTTCACGAGTAACTTTGTTTTCGTCATGCATTATCTGAAACCTCCGACTGGGATGCTGGTCCATGACTATCATGTAGCGTATTGGCTACACTCCCTTTCTACAAAATCACATTGATGGCAGTTGGCCAATCACCTGGCTAGTCTTATAAATTTCCAGTTAGAGAGTGGTTGATTGACGGTGACCAGTTGTGTACGTAGTGGACAGAGATCAAAGGGTGTTTATCTCTGCTTGCACTGTGCACATGTGCTTGCAAAAAAAAGAAGCAGAAACAAAAAACAAGCCGACATGCGCGTGCACCGGTCGGTGAAGAGTAAACGCATGATTTTCAAGGGAGCTGGGGAGAGTTGCATATCGAAGTCTATTGTAGTATTGTGGTCATAGATAAGCGTGTTGGCTGCAGCTAAATGTGTCGCATTCAGCTGCAATCTAAGCTCTTTGGTATTCAAAATTTCAAGAGATCATATTTTTGATGTGCCTTTGTAATTTTTAGTCAGAAAAACTGCTGTCTGTGGTCGAGATTGACTATGTACGGAGAAGTATATTTCACGGAAATATCGTGCGTAGAAGAGTGGCAACTTGGCATTTTCTGGTTAACAAAACAGTGTTTTGTGCATGTATCTTCGCCTGTAACGATATACATTGAACATGCGGTGCATGCATCGAACAGCGAATTGCTCGTAGGGGAAATCCCATACCGTATATTTGCCGATGTATTACGGCACC
>JZLH01S0016744.1:28906-41380 GCA_001188425.1 Eucidaris tribuloides | reverse complement strand
AATTTAATTCTAGTGAGCTTTTCCAATGTTTTATTTAAAGCTTTGCAAATTATTTTAGATCTCTTTTAGGGACAGCGATTTTCCGTTTTCCGGTAAATTGAAACGGAAAATCCGCTTAGGTTGTTTACTTTTCAGGTGAAAATTCATGGAATTCACCTTTGCAAAACGGAATTCATGTTTTTCTTGTGTACATTTTCTATGACAAAATGGAATTTCCATTTTTAGGTCAAGTTGAAACGGAATTACAGGTTTTCAGGAACGGAAAAGACCATTTTTTGAAACGGAAAATCACTATCTTTGCTTTCATGATATTTGCTCTGGTCACAATTGCCTCCACTAACTTTACCCACAATCCAGTGCCTACCCCTGACCCTAATCCAACCCCTAACCCTAATCCTAAACCTATTCTGAACTGGGAACCCAATGGCAACCCTTACCCTGACTCTTTATCTACTGAGATATCATCAGTAGATTAACTGTCGCTAGAGCAAATGTGGGGTTACCATCACTGTTGATGGCCATAGCCAGGGTTCGACACTAGCACTTGCCCGCTTGCCCGGGGCAAGTAAAATTTCATGTCGGGCAAGTAAAAACTCAAAATCTTAAAATATACGGGCAAGTAAAATTTTTAATATGAAATGAGCAAAACATAAAAATCTTACTAACAATGAACAAAAATAGGTCTAAATTTTGCTCTCAGTTATCTTAAAATACTAAATTTCATTATTATTTTGTTCATATACTCAATTTTATGACTCTTTCAATTCATGAATTACACCTTTTGCAACCTCCTAAAGTAAAATAACAAATGTCTAATTTCGATAAAAGAGCCTTGTTGGTTGATTGTTTCTTTTCGGGCAAGTAACTTTTTCATTCGGGCAAGTAAAAATTGGAAAGTGATAATTTTACTTGCCCAAAGGGCAAGTAGGAAAAAAAGTTAGTGTGGAGCCCTGCCATAGCCATGACTTGTACAGAGCACTGTCATTCTGAACATATCAATCCTGTCATTCGGTCCTTTCACTGGCTGCAGATCCATCAGCATGTCCACTTCAAAATTCTTCTTACCTATAAGGCCGTCGACAACCTGGCTTCTCATATTCAAGACCTTTTATCCCTTCATTCCGCTTCAACATCTTCTTCTACTAGACGTCTCCTTTCGTGTTCCACTTCTCACCACCAGTTGTCTCCCTGACCTCGAACTATGACAAAAATACAGCGATCATGCCTTCTCTGTCCTTGCTTTTGTATTTTGGAACCAGCTCTCTTTCCACATTCATGAAGCCCATTCTCTGGACATACTCAAATTACTCCATAAACCCTTGGGGATAACGGGCTTGTACAAAAGCCCAGCACATGGCATATTTAGAGACAACTAGCTGCCACTAAACCCAGAAAATAAGCTAACCTTTATACCTTGTTATTAACTCTTTACAAGCTGAATTTATTTTGAGGGGAGAATAATGAACATTGTTCTTTGCACATTTTCTTTGAAATTCGATTTCCTTTTTGTGGTTTTGAAAATAGTAAATTCTGTATAGGTGTTACTAAAGCAAACTAGATATTTTTTCAGTGTCTCCTGTGCAAATGTGAAGAAAAAACATAATTATTACGATTGTTCAATTTAATTGTACAAATCAACTCTTTAGCACACAAAGGGTTAAGGTTATATTGCCTACAAATTGCTCTATCCCATTAAACATATATCATGACCTGTATAGATGAAGAAAATTGTTATTTGGTGTAAGATGTACTGGGCTTCTGTACAAGCCCGTCGTACCCAAAGGGTTAAAACTCACCTTTTCTAGTAATTCTGCCTATTATTTGGGCTTACAGTTCCCAGAAACTTTTGTATTAGACGCTATATAAACGTACATCTGTTTATTTATTCTTATTCACATTTACAGGACATCTTGGCAGGAAACATCCACATAGCTGAAATTCATCTCAGTCTCAGTAAATGTCTGAAAGGCATCACTAAACCAGTAAGTATTACGGCTTGGCACTTTTAATCTGTTGGCTATGGGAACCGAACACCAACCCTGTGTTAACTCTGTGGGATTTTCAGAATCTCGGAGGCAACGGGTTAACAGTTCTCCATATTGCATGTATACAGGGTACTTGATATTTGCTGATATGATGCACTACGTGCTACCCCGGTGTACCGTGTTGTGTTGTAGCACCCTCTTGTGTCTACAAACACATTTTTCTTCAAAGTGTGCATGTGTGTTGTGTGTGTAGGTGTGGTGGGTGTTGTGTTGTGTGGGTGTGTGTGCGAGTTGTTTCAGGAGGGGAGTGAATTTGTGTTCTTCATATAGAAATGTGGTACTTGTTTATGTGGGCATACTATAAAGGTTATATCTAATATTATATCGCCTCTTGTAAGTTTCTGAATTCTGGTTGGTCAAAAGTATTCACATGATGAAAAATAAACACACATTCGGTGAGTCTGGGAGACAATCGTTCTTAAGTACATACAGTCGTAGAGTACAAAAGTAAAGTACTATTGTACTCTCGGAAAGTAAATAGTAAAGTACTATTGTAATGTACTCTCGACAGCGGATTGGCGATTTGAGCTTAAAGATTGTGTCAGGTGTTGCAAGTCCATTACATCCCTTCATTATCAATACCAAACGGTAGTTTAGTACTTACAAATGGTGTGTTGAAAGTCTGAGATCATACGTTATAATTGTTGTTTTTATGAGAAAAACTAATAACGACATGTTACCAGAGATGTTGTTCTTTCGTGAGTTTCAATTTTGTCAAACTGCGAATCCGGTTATTGTACCGTCTGCAGCCAACGAGCGCACAGTGATTGGTTAACGCGCTAACCCCGCGCGACATTGGCGCTACCGGCGAGTCGACAATTTGGAACGGCAGTGCAGTTATGATGTCGCGGATTTTTGAATTGCGTCCTTGCAGCATTTGATAAAAGATGAGATTACTCCATTTTTCACCAAACTCAATTTTAGCCAAGTCCTATGAGAGTGTTTATTTATATCATCTCACATTGGATATGATTTCAGCTGATTTCATTCATATAGATGTTTTTGACGTGCAAATCAATGACACAATCTTTAAAGGTAAATGACATGATTGGGAGTAGTCCTCAACTTGGGCTGAAACTACTCTAGAATCAAGTAAACTATGCAAGGATTCTCCTGTGAAAATCTTGTAGTCAAACGTTGACTCATTCTAAAATAAATAATGTTAATATCACTCGTAGCACGGAAACCTGCTGTGTGGCTCTCTATGGGGCTTATATTTATCGTCCCCGGACAAAATTAAGATACTCCTATGTTTATGCTTGATTCTCCTTAAGTAAACAAATTACAGGCAAATCCTCCCAGGTGGGAGATCCACTCCTGCTAGTGTATAGTTGGTATATATTTCAACTCATTTGGTTCTTGAGGCATTTTCAAATGTTCCCAATCATGTCTTAAAGACATTGTGTAACAATGTTTCCAGTTCAAAATATCTGAGCTACATGATTCCCCATGCTACCAGTGTCTCTGATACAGTCTAAAAATGAAGCCCTGAAAAAAATTGCAGTTTAAAACGATCAGTAAGTGCTTTAAAAAATGAAAATCATTGAGAGACAATTCCAGCTTTCCCCCATAGACTGCTGTGTTGCAGAATTTCCTATCGGCTGATAGGAAATTAATGTGCCAATTTGTATCTGCACATATTGTACTAGTGACAGCATAACTGTCCAAACTTTTGTGTTCTAGGGTGTTTATTTGTCCATTCAAACACTGTCAGATATGTCAGATAGCAAAGTTCGACAATTTTTTAAATGTGTCTTCCACAGTGTTATATAGTGTCTTTAATTCAAAAGCCGAATGAATTGTGTGTAAAATCACATGTACCGTACGCTATTTTTTTCTGTGCGTGTGAAAGACATTATAGCGTGCTACGCCCGTATGGAAGTTTGGCAAAGTTTAAGATTTACACTGGGTTAAGTTCATCAAATTTTAGTTAGGATTATAGTTAAAATAAGAATGAGGTTTGTGTTTTATAGGTTTGTGAAATTGGTACTCGACTATTAGAGTATACGTTAATGGAATTGTATCCCTATCCGTACCGCAAGTAAAAATATTGCGCACCTGTATGCCGTGTGACACACACTTACTCGTAGGGGTTACCGTATAATTACATTTCATTTTCCTTTTTCTTTTCTTTGTGTAATTTCCCTGTTAATTCGATGACGTATATAAAACAAATATATTCTATCCTGAGAGTCTCTGTTTGAAACTATGACGCCCTCGGTTATGTTGACTGTTAACTATTTTACCTCGGGGCTTCGCCCCTCGGAAAAATAGTACAGTCCACATAACCTCAGGCTCGTCATAGTTTCAACCAGAGACTCACGTATCAGTATATATTTGTATACTATTTTGCATTGTTGATATTTAATTTGTTTCCTGCATAGTTTCATGTACCAGGGAGTTCTCTTCTACTGTCACCCAGTCTCTATGTCACTGTCATTGCCTACACGCCGCTGTCACAGCTGACAACACAACAGGTTTGTGGTAAAGAAAAGCCTGTCTGCAGTGGCCACTCAAGAGATATAAAAAAAAAATGCCATTATTGGCAGATGGCTGCTATAGACATGTTTTTAAATGATTTGTCACCATGGATATTCAATTCAATTCAATACAGGCTTTTACTCAAATTTGTGTCATGCAGCCTGGTGGCTGAATTGCACATGTTTACATCATTTTGATCATTAGAAATATTATTATATACAGGGTGGCAGGATTTAATTTGCATCTTACAGAAATTTGCTCTCACCCCTCCCTCCACTTCACCCTATTGGGTGTTTCCTCCTACCTCAATTCAACCCTCCTACTCTCCTCCACCACTTTCTTCGTCCATGTCTTTTTGGTCATCCCTTCCCCTCTGTACAAGTAAAATTTGATTACAGGTGTGTATAGAAAGAGACCTACAGTATACGTGTATATTATTACATATGAAATATTGTAGAAGGGTATAGAACTGATATAAAATGCCAAGATGATGTGAGTTTTGTGGATATGTAAACGATTAAGACGGAATATATAATACTGTTTGTTGTAATTATTGTACTCAGAGATTTGTGCCCATCGGCGAAGGAAGCACACCGACGAACTTGCCAGTACTAGGCTCACAAAGCACATGAAGAGTTGAAGATAAGATTGAGTACTTGCAGAACAACATAATTTTAATATCAGCTGTTTTCAAACCTTCTGTGAACAGATGTTGTTCTGAAATGTCACTATAGTACAGGAGAGAGTAGTTAAAAACAACAGAACACTTAGTTTTTGACAAATCCTCTACATAAATCCCCACTGATGACAAAGCACTAACACAGAAATCGATATGTGGGACAATGTTAATTGTTGACATTGCAACTGAGGGGTACTTAGGTGGAAACTTCACCTGTTCAAACTGCCAATCCTACAACTTCTTATTATGTATGAAGTGAATTAGTCCCACATTATAATGCAAATGTAATATACTTTCACCTGGAAACCAATGAAATGTGGAATGTCCTACATTATAATGCAAATGTAATATAATTTCACCTGGAAACCAATGAAATGTGGAATTTCGATGAAAGATTTTCCATCATCATCCAGTACTCTAGATCCTCTTTAAGGGAATGTGATGCATAGATTGTGAAAGAGAATGATGAATTTGATGTATGTTGTTCCCACCTCCAGGTTTTGGTTCAAGGATGTCTGCTTACGCCAGAGAACGTGGATGTGTTCTTACAGCGAATACATCGGCAGTTGGAAGACTTCGAAAACAAGATCTACAACAGTGAGTGTAAACCAGTGATATTGTATTTTGTTTTGCATTTTTTTGTATATACATTATTCAATTGTTACTACAGCATGCAAGTGAAAGTGAAAAGTGCCCTCTTTGGCAATTAGAAAATACTCTTGTGACATGATGCATACATCAATGTCAAGAGCACAGTCTTAGCTTTTAAATGTCATTGGTTCTGTTCAATTTGCTTGTTTTAATCTCGAGCTATGTATATTTAACAACGTAAGGGTAAAATCACAATTGTGGCACTTTTACAGGAAGAAGGCCTAATACCATCATTGACTGGTACAATTGTGATTGTAACCTTTCATTGTTAACTTAACCCTATCTCTGCCGGGGTATTTTTGGGAGATCATATGTGGGGGGGGGGGGGGAGGGTGTAAGGGCCTTGAGATCTCAGCCGTCAACCACGCAATCGCGATGAAAATTCCCATGCATGTCGCCGGCAACCTAATCTACAAAATTGTATAGTTATTTTTTTTTATTGTTTTTAGTTAATTATGCTAATTTATGCGTAATTAATCTATGAAATCATACTTTTTGCTCTAACTCACTAATTAAAGCTCCAAATGTACTAACTTTTGGTGTAGAGACCCTTTGTGGTGTTCTTAGCAAATGTATCTGACAAAAAATATGATATTAGAATCAATTTTAATGTTTTTTATTGTTTTTACAATTCCTTATGTATTTCTTTGTTTTTTGGGCCTTTTGTTTTTCATCATTTTTTCGATGAAATTTGTCGACGACAAATCATAAACAGCATAAACAGCATAAAATTAAGTAATTTGAATCAGTAAAAGCAAAAATATTCATACGTTTATGATTTTTGGCTGAAAATACAATTTGTATTGAAATTGTACACATAATCACGTTTTAGAGCAATTTTTGGTGCGACATGCATGTACAAAATTATGCATAACTTCAGAACCACGTACCTGGGCGTTGCAAATTTGGTCTGAAAAGATGCAGAAGACTCGGAGAAAAAAAGTCATAAAACATCGCGGCGAAAGCTTTTCGCGTTGCAGACATATTGCGTGAAACGTCGAGGGGGGCCTCGACGTTTGAACTCAGTGAGCAAAGGGTTAAAGACACAGGCTAATATTGTGGAGCTTTGAAATAAAAAAAAATGTCAAACTTTGCAATCTGAGCTACATAGTAGTGTTTGAATGGACAAATAAACACCCTAGAATACAAAAGTTTGGAAATTTATGCTGCCATTGACAAGATATGAATGAATAAACAATTAGTACTCAGGCCGAGTACAAAATAAGCTTGATCTAAACACAGTAAGTCTATATAGGAGGAAATGGGCTGGTGAATCCGGTCAACTTGCAATTTTCACTTTTTTAAAGCACTAAATAATCATTTTGAAATACAATTTTTTCAGGGCTTCATTTTTAGACCTTATCAAAGACACTTGCAGCATGGAGGATTATGTAGCTCATATTTTTTTAAAACTGTGGTCATTGTTAGCGTGTGGCTTTAAAAGGAGAAGGCGTCAGCAACTAACAGGCATAAGTTAAGAAAATATTTGAGTTCTTGCCAACCAATCAGATTGCACGTGCACTGTAGGGAGCTGACCATGTGTGACCAATTCATGCCACGCGACGTGTGTTAGCCACGACGTGTGTTAGCCACACCGTGGTAATGTATGCACTGTTTGAATTGATAAGCTCCTCCCCCTATAGCTGTTTCTGCAAGTTTTGTCTTAGGGTAAAACTTACAAAGACGTAAAATAAACACAACAAATTTATAGGGCCTTGATGAGACTGAGTATCACACAGTACCCCTTATTTAGGCTGTTTTTGTCACCATGTACCATAATTCTCACAATACTCACAATGTCATTTACTCTCTTAACTTATGCCTGTTAGTTGCTGGTGCCTTCTCCTTTTAAATTCACATGAATTGCTCTGACTCGTTTTCTTCGTCTCCCCTAGGCATGATGAGACCTCACAGCCGGGCCTCCTCCAAGGTGGAAGGGGTGGATGACTGGGCCACCGACGGGGATGACGTCCTCAGCAAGGAGGGTAGCGAGGACGGACGCGGGAACCTCGGCGGGACCGGTCAGCGGCCGCTCAAGGTCGAGATGGCCAATCCGGAGGCCACGTTCGTCAACATGCTGTGGTGCGGAGTGTTGGCCCTACAGCTCCTGCCAGAGAACACTAGTGCAGGTACAGAGCATCTAACAAAAAAATTACTGTAAAACACTATACTTTTGTGACATGAAAGTTTCGTGAATAGGAGCTGACAACCATTTCGCGTGCATGAAACTTTTGCAAATCACTGACCATGAAAAAACATAAAGTATAAATAATTGCTAGCAAGAAGCATTGGGGTGTTTTATTAATAAATTATAACAATCTACATAAATCCCCACTGATGACAAAGCACTAACACAGAAATCGATATGTGGGACAATGTTAATTGTTGACATTGCAACTGAGGGGTACTTAGGTGGAAACTTCACCTGTTCAAACTGCCAAACCTACAACTTCTTATTATGTATGAAGTGAATTAGTCCCACATTATAATGCAAATGTAATATACTTTCACCTGGAAACCAATGAAATGTGGAATGTCCTACATTATAATGCAAATGTAATATAATTTCACCTGGAAACCAATGAAATGTGGAATTTCGATGAAAGATTTTCCATCATCATCCAGTACTCTAGATCCTCTTTAAGGGAATGTGATGCATAGATTGTGAAAGAGAATGATGAATTTGATGTATGTTGTTCCCACCTCCAGGTTTTGGTTCAAGGATGTCTGCTTACGCCAGAGAACGTGGATGTGTTTTTACAGCGAATACATCGGCAGTTGGAAGACTTCGAAAACAAGATCTACAACAGTGAGTGTAAACCAGTGATATTGCATTTTGTTTTGCATTTTTTTGTATATACATTATTCAATTGTAACTACAGCATGCAAGTGAAAGTGAAAAGTGCCCTCTTTGGCAATTAGAAAATACTCTTGTGACATGATGCATACATCAATGTCAAGAGCACAGTCTTAGCTTTTAAATGTCATTGGTTCTGTTCAATTTGCTTGTTTTAATCTCGAGCTATGTATATTTAACAATGTAAGGGTAAAATCACAATTGTGGCACTTTTACAGGAAGAAGGCCTGATACCATCATTGACTGGTACAATTGTGATTGTAACCTTTCATTGTTAACTTAACCCTATCTCTGCCGGGGTATTTTGGGAGATCATATGTGTGGGGGGGGGGGGGGTGAAAGGGGCCTTGAGATCTCAGCTGTCAACCGCACGATCGCTATGAAAATTCCCACGCATGTCGCTTGCAACCTAATCTACAAAATTGTATAGTTATTTTTTTTTAATTGTTTTTAGTTAATTATGCTAATTTATGCGTAATTAATCTATGAAATCATACTTTTTGCTCTAACTCACTAATTAAAGCTCCAAATGTGCTAACTTTTGGTTTAGAGACCCTTTGTGGTGTTCTTAGCAAATGTATCTGACCAAAAAATGTGATATTAGAATCAATTTCTAATGTTTTTTTTGTTTTTACAATTTCTTATGTATTTCTTTGTTTTTTGACCTTTTGTTTTTCATCGTTTTTTTCGATGAAATTTGTTGATGACACTTATGCAGTCATAAACAGCATAAAATTAAGTAATTTGAATCAGTAAAAGCAAAAATATTCATACATTTTATGATTTTTGGCTGAAAACACAATTTGTATTGAAATTGTACACATAATCACGTTTTAGAGCAATTTTTGGTGCGACATGCATGTACAAAATTATGCATATCTTTCGTACCTGGGCGTCGCAAATTTGGTCTGAAAAGATGCGGAAGACCCGGAGGAAAAAAGTCATAAAACATCATGGCGAAAGGTTTTCGCATTGCGGACATATTGCGTGAAACGTCGAGGGGAACCTCCCAGGCCCGCCCCCCCCCCGGCCAGAGATACATGATGTAGGGTTAACATATCTCAGGAATAAAACAAGCAATCTGAACAAAACAAATGGCATTTGAAAGCTGTATGCTCTTGACGTTGATGTAAACGGCATGTCACAAAAAAAAGTTTACTGATTTCCAAAGAGGACACTTTAGAATTGCACATTTTTTTTTTTTGAGACACGGTGTATACTTACTTTCACTTCACGGAAAATAAATGAAATAATAAGAAATGTTCTATCACTTCAACTCAGTGAGCAAAGGGTTAAAGACACAAGCTAATATTGTGGAGCTTTGAAATAAAAAAAAAGTCAAACTTTGCAATCTGAGCTAAATAGTAGTGTTTGAATGGACAAATAAACATCCTAGAATGTAAAAGTTTGGAAATTTATGCTGCCACTGGCAAGATATGAATGAATAAACAATTAGTACTCAGGTCGAGTACAAAATAGCCTTGATCTAAACACAGTAAGTCTATGGGAGGAAATGGGTAGGTTAATCCGGTCAACTTGCAATTTTCACTTTTTTAAAGCACTAAATAATCATTTTGAAATACAATTTTTTCAGGGCTTAATTTTTAGACCTTATCATAGACACTTGCAGCATGGAGGATTATGTAGCTCATATTTTTTAAAAACTATGGTCATTGTTAGATTGTGGCTTTAATTTCACATGAATTGCTCTGACTTATTTTCTTCGTCTCCCCCAGGCATGATGAGACCTCACAGCCGGGCCTCCTCCAAGGTGGAAGGGGTGGATGACTGGGCCACCGACGGGGATGACGTCCTCAGCAAGGAGGGTAGCGAGGACGGACGCGGGAACCTCGGCGGGACCGGTCAGCGGCCGCTCAAGGTTGAGATGGCCAATCCGGAGGCCACGTTCGTCAACATGCTGTGGTGCGGAGTGTTGGCCCTACAGCTCCTGCCAGAGAACACTAGTGCAGGTACAGAGCATCTAAAAAAAAATTACTCTAAAACACTATACTTTCGCGACATGAAAGTTTCGCGAATAGGAGCTGACGGCCATTTTGCGTGCATGAAACTTTTGCAAATCACTGACCATGAAAAAACATAAAATATAAATAATTGCTAGCAAGAAGCATTGGGGTGTTTTATTAATAAATTATAACAACAATTTACAGAAATATTGGTTTTAATGCCTTTGAAACACCATTTTATCAAATGTAGAAGTGCATTGCGACTGTCGCAAGTGACTGCCCACTATTACTACCTAATAGCGTCATTTGACTTGTACAGTACATGTATTGGCATTAAAAACTTGTCTAACGTAAGACATAAACTTTTGCGTGCATTTTACTTTTGCAAATCTTGACTCCTCATGAAATTCGTGAAAGGTAAATGCTCGCGAAAATTTCTGGTTTTACAGTATACCATTTTCATTTTGAATAAAAGTAAAACTAACAAACATTTATTACTTTTAAATTTGACTCCTGTCCCTTAAACTAAACATCTGGGAATTTTATATTCCAAATTTTGGCATTGATACGATGATCATAACAGTCACAGTGGCAGTTTTCGTGAATTTAATGATTTTCAAGTTGTTACACCTTGATATCAATCTGACATGTGGATGATGTGTTCAATATGTCCTCCATTGTGGTTCAGGCAGGCATTGAGTCTCTTACCGCAGCAACATTCCATGCTGAGTGGGCACCTCTTGGTCTACCTAATTGGGTTTTGTTCAAATTAAACATAATTACATGATTTTTTAATTGTTTCATGTTGTAGAGAATCACACTCTTACTGGGTAGATTTTGTGTATTGAAATGTCTGGTATACTGCTGCAGTGTCTTCACAATCGTTCAACTATTTTTGTTTGCTGCTCCCTGGTGACAAATATATTCTATAAATGTCACAATTTGGGTACAAGACAAAACTACCAAATCCTCTAAATCATCCCTGAAAAGATTTTGAAAAAGTTCCAAGAAATGAAACACACAGATGAAAACAAAATGGTATAAGTTTTTTTGAGACACCCTGTAGTTATGATAAAAATATGGGTCTTTTTAGTAAAACTCGAGTACTCATAGAATTTTCACTTTTGTAAAGCACTAAATACTTATTTTGAAATACTATTTTTTTAGGGCTTTATTTTTAGACGTTAGCAAAGTCACTTGGGCATCACAGATTTATTACACTGGCATTCTGGGCAATTCCCAGAATACTAGCATTCCTGATCACATGCCTACCCTATTCCGGGCACGTTAGCATTCTCGTGGCGCCGGGAATGGGGTGATTAAAAATATCTGGCATTCCGCATGCGTCGGGAATGGGCCAATTAAACCTCTATCCATCACTGGGAGAGGATTAAATGGGGCATTTTGGTTTAGGAGGACAATGACATTGGCGCTATTGTGTAAGGAACAATTGGCTTTTTAAGCTGGCATTCCGGGAATGATCCTGGAATGGGGGCATGTCGAACGCGGCTAGAATGGATAGGCTTTTAAGCCCGTGTTCTGGGAATGGTGATGGAATAGAGGCATTCCCGCTGGGGCCAGAATGGGGGCTTAAAAGATAAGAAGGCATTCTGAACCCCTTCTAGAGGAAGGAGGATTATGTCGCTAACATTTTACGAACTGTGGTCATTGTTAACTTGTGCCTTTAAAGCATGTTTAGAAAGTTAATCTTCACAGAGTTTCTGAGCAGTGTGTGTCTCCTTCATTTCATGTCCTCCAGGCATCGTTGTCATCACGGATGGGGTGGCCGCCGTGCCC